>AWWV01011711.1:0-13214 GCA_001974805.1 Corchorus capsularis | reverse complement strand
AAAAGAAAAGAGAAAAAAGAAGAAAAAAAAAGAATGAAATGATAAGGCTCTAGGGTGAAAACCTAAAAGGGCAGTCTAGAGCAAGAATGAGAATTCTGGAGTCTTCATAATGACTGTCAATGCAGTCAAATAAAGTAGGACCTCTTTCGCAAGATTGAACATTAATTCAATTCATGGAGTAAGAGTTGACAAATTTGACCAACATTCGAGCCATGTCAAGAGAATCCGATACACTTTCTTTTTCGAGAATTGCCTTTCCAGCCCCTTGAGAACCTCTTGATAGTCAGTGTTGACTCAAATCATTTTGAACAAATGACGATTTGAAAATGTTTTGAAAAAGAGTTTAGAAATGAGTTTTGCTAAAGATTTGCATTATGTTTGTGAGTCTAAGATGAAGCGGTCAATGTCTTGGCAAAGGGGGCATTCTAAGTGGTGGTCACCAAGTCTTTTGAGAAAAGTTTCTTGGTTTTGGAAAAATATGGCAGTATGTGCAGTATTTTCTGACAAAAAATGGTTTTAGGGTCAAATGGGCGATATTCATGTGAAATCATTTTTAATCATGACATGTCTTAAGCAAATTTAATTGCATGATAATAACATATTTTGGACTTTAACTTCTGGTCAAATTTTGTTGTAGGAATACAAAGAAGTTGATACAAGGATTGATGTGAGGCAAAGGAGTCTGCTTCATCAGATCATCTTTGTGAGATCCAAAGAAGGGAGTTTTGTCAAGGAGCCATTTGGTTATAGAGAGAAAGGATGGCAGAGCATCACATGTCTTGAAGAGGAAGCATTCAAGAGTTACATAAAGTGTAGTCATCAGGTCAGTGTTGATCTCATTCCAAGAAGTTTCCAGAGGTCAGAGTTGATCTCATGCCAAGAAGTTTTCAAAGGTCAGAGTTGATCTCATTCCAAGAAGTTTCCAGAGGTCAAAGTTGATCTCATTTCAAGAAGTTTCCAGAGGTCAGAGTTAATCTAATTTCAAGAAGTTTCCAGAGGTCAGAGTTGATCTCATTGCAAGAAGTTTCCAGAGGTCAGAGTTGATCTAATTTCAAGAAGTTTCCAGAGGTCAGAGTTGATCTAATTTCAAGAAGTTTCCAGAGGTCAGAGTTGATCTCATTGCAAGAAGTTTCCAGAGGTCAGAGTTGATCTCATTCCAAGAAGTTTCCAGAAGTCAGAGTTGATCTCATTCCAAGAAGTTTCCAGAGGTCAGAGTTGATCTCATTGCAAGAAGTTTTCAGAGGTCAGAGTTGATCTCATTCCAGGAAGTTTCCAGAGGTCAGAGTTGATCTCATTCCAAGAAGTTTTCAGAGGTCAGATTTGATCTCATTCATTTCAAGAAGTTTTCAGAGGTCAGATTTGATCTCATTTTCAGTATTTTCCAACGATCAGAGTTGATCGCATTTTCAGTAGTTTCCAACAATCAGAGTTGATCGCATTTTCAGTAGTTTCCAACGATCAGAGTTGACCGCATTTTCAATATTTTGCAACGATCAGAGATGATCACATTTTCAGTAGTTTCCAACAATCAGAGGTGATCTCATTTCAAGAAATTCCCGATGATCAGAGTTGATCCAGAGGAGTTCAAGATTGAAGATTACGAGCAGAAAAGAAGAAAAAGAATTCAAGCACAACGGTGTCTACGTCTTTGTGTACTTCCTATTCATCTAGAAATACGAAAAGAATGCCTTTACGTCTTTCAAGATTATCAGAAAGTCCACAAAGAGGGGCAGCTGTAGACACCGAAATTTGGTTCAGGCCAAGTCTAAGTTTAGTATGGAAAAAGTCCAATGATGTGGCCTGGTTAGGTTTGGGTTAAATTGTTTTAGGTGGGGTTTGGACTTTTGTAATTTATTTGGGTCAGTTAAGTGGGTCAAATAATTATTTAGCCCTTGTAAAATAGGTCTGGGTAGGAAATTTCCTGGTAGTTTTCTAGACTTGCTCCCAAAGAAATGTTTGCCTATATAAAGGCTCTCTTTTCCTAGCCCTAGGGAGAGAGAAAGGACACGCAATATACACAAACAGACGGATAGGATAGACAAAGATAGAGGAACACAAAAAATGGAGCCGCATACTTCACTCTACTGCAATTAAATTCCAGAGAGATTTTTCTTTGTTTGGGCGAGCTAGTTGAAATTCGTTTGTAATTTTTCAATATTTACAGGCAAAGAAACAAAGCAATTGAAAAATAAAAGGTTGGTCATTACTTTGTCTCCACGTGGATCTATCGAACCCATATGCTAATCTTCCATGCTCTCTCTTTGTTTTGTCCCGTAATTGCACTTTCAACTTTTTTTTTTTTTTCATCATTGTTAATTTGCCAAATAATTGATGATTAGATTTATTTTATGTTGTTAATTTTCATTGGCTTGATTTTGTTATCTGGATGCATGTAGCGACAAGACAGAATGTCTTCATAAATTGTAATGTTGATTAACTGTTAAATCTAAATTTGTCTTAGGAAATTGTTCATATTTTTTGTTCTTTTTTTAATATTGACGTTTAATTTTATAATAGTAATATGGGTTGGGTTTATACAAAATTTAAAATTCTTTCAAGTTATGAAATTGTTGAGAACAAAATTTAAAAGAAAATTGGAATAAAGATTGTTAGTTAAGTTGATAACGATTCACCATTTTTTTATGATTCTTTAATTTGTATTTTGCGTGTCATGTGCATTAGTTTAAGTTAGGTAAATCCATCAGATTCTGTCAATCTTGTGGGGAATTTGGGGATTTTGCATAATTAGGGTTCATGTAATAATAATAAAATAATAAATTTGTAAAGAGAATATTTTCTAAATCTTGCCAAATTGTGGGAGATTTAGGAAATATTTTAAGAAATAAAATAATAATAAAATTGAGAATATTTTCTAAATCTTGCCAAATTGTGGAAGATTTAGGAGATATTTTAAGAAACAAATAAATATTAAAGATTGAATGATAATGAGAATATTTTCTAAATCTTGCCAAATTGTGGGAGATTTAGAAGATATAAAAGGAAATATAATCAAAATTAAATAAAAGTAATAATTAAAAGATAATTTTAGACTTTGCCAATTTGTGGGAAGTCTAGAAAAATCATAAAAACATAAAAAATTAAAAAATAATTTGGAGTCTTGCCAATTTGTGGGAGACCAAGTATAGAGATATAATCAAAATTTAAAGACTAAAAATTGATTGGAAATAAAGTGAAGACAATTAGAAGGGTAAATTTCACAATCAATGAATTTAAAGGATTAAAGTAAAGATTAAGGCTAAAGGGTTAATGTTTAGTTAAATGGTACTGTCATTTTGACAGACGTTGTAGGGGTGCTAATACCTTCCCTACACGTAATCGAACCCTCGAGTCCAAAATGTGGTAACAAAGACTAATGGTTAAACATATTAATGAACTTAATTTAACTATTAATGACACATTAAAATGGTTAATCAAATTTAGGTGGCCAATCACACCTAGATAAAAAAGATTGGTGGCGACTCCTTTCTAAATGCGTCTACCGCTCAGATCTCGCGATTTGCACGTTACGACAATTGACAAAACAAAAGTTGCTATGATCTATTTTGTTGCTAGAAGAAAAGAAAGGATATGAGAGGGCATCACAAGAGAAAACTAATTCTATCCTCTTTAGTCTTCGGTTCACCATCCTTTATATCTCTCTACCATGGGAGAGAATATTGCTTGCTGGGTTAACCATTTTTGTTTTAATGATAATTGTATTATTATTGCTGACAATTCGGAAATTTTCTTTGGGAAGTTTGTGAAAATTGCTGAAATTGGGCCAAATCAAATAGGCCACACCAAATCCAAATTACAACGAATAGTTACAAATGATATTTTTGCCCAAGACAAAATCTTAACCATAAAATTTAACTTAAAATTAGGGTTCATTGTTAACAGAAAATCAAAGAAAATCTATAGGAATTTAGCTAGAATTAGTGAAAATTAAGGTTAAAATTACAATCTAATTAGCCTAAAGCTTAAGTTAACCATATTTAGTTAATCAAGGGTAATTATGAAATTATACTCCCAAACTATTATAATATTTTATGTTATAGATCTATGTTCCACTCCCACCAACAAAAATCTTCTCCACCAAAATACTCTACCTATATTATATATATGTTGTTGCCCTCAATTTTTTTTTTTTAAAAAAAAGCAACACCTGAACATTGAGTTGAATAATGAGATGCTTCTTCCCTGACTTGAGGTCTCAGGTTCAAGTCTCACTGTATGCGTATGGGTTTTATCTTGAACATGACAATAAGATTAGTTTTTTTTTTTTAGATTTAAATTTAAAATAGTTCATTCAACAATAAGATTAATTTTTTGGTTAAAAAAAGTTTAGGTGAGGGGGACTTACAGTGGTACTTACAGATCACCCATCAACGAGAACCGTTGGCACAACTCGAATCCCAAACCTTACAAGCAGAGTTCCAAAGCGTGGCTAGGAGTGAGCAATGGTCAGTTTCGGTCGGTTATCGATTTTTTATGTTCGGTTATATCGGTTTGAAGTATTAGAATTGTAACAACCGAACCCCGACCGAACTAAGGGACAACCAAAGTAACGACTGAAATCGGTTTCGGTTGTTTGACAGTTGATTTTAATCAACTGAAATTTTGCTTAAATGATCAATCATGCATACAATTCAGACTTCAGTCGATTAAAACTTGCATCTAATCGATTTTAAACTTGCTAAATGCATAATATATAGAGTAATATAAACACATAATCATTAACATATTTAAGTAGCAAGCTGGCAAATATACACATATTCATTAAATACCAAAGCTTGCTAATGCTAAGTAACCTAAAGTTTAGGTCCTAAACTAAGCTTGCTATTTAATCTAAAGCTCTCACTGATCAAAACATAAGAGAGCTGTCTCTAAGAGTCTAACTCAACTTGCAATATATTAACAATGACAAGGTGCAAATCAACTTTACACTATCTCTCTATGTTGTATTTTGTAAGCTCTTCCTCCTTCAATCTTCAAGTATGAGCAAAATGAATATTCTGCCCCTATACAAGAAGAAACCACCAATTGTCCAGCCATGTACAAAAAAGAATTACAATTCACCAGTACCAGCAAGCATTTACAAAAGCAATTTGTTATGTGCAAAATCAGCTATCATCAGCAAGCACTTAGTCTTCAAAAAAGAAAGGCCATCAAGCCTTCAAGCATCAATTATAGGCTCTATTGAGACCCTCTTCAAATCTGTAAACAGTAAACACACACATATATATAGTTAGTCACTGCTGCAGAATGCAGATTATGATTAAAAGAAATAAGAGCGCAAAAACTTTAAAAGAAAACTTAACCTTCAGCGAGTTTATCAAACTCTTGTATCTCATCCATTTCAACAGTGGAGTTGTATTCCAAATCCAAAGACCCTCGGAGCCAATCTTGTGCACAAATCAGACCTTGAGCAATCTTGGGAATCATTGAGCTTCGATAAACATCAAGGACACGGTCACCAGTGCTAAAAGCTTGTTCAGAGGCCACCGAAGACACTGGAACAGCTGGATATCTCTTGCAATAGCAGAGAGGATAGGGAACCTAGGGAAATTGATTTTCCACCATTGCAGTACATCAAACTCAACCCCTTTTTTATCTTTCTCGGGCTTCTCTTGCAAAGATATCCATCTCAGTTTTGTTGTCATCACTTCCAGATTTGGTTTGGAACTGTCTAAACCTAGCCATAGCACTGTCATCATCATCTTCCATAAGAACATCAGCAGAATCATGGTTGATAGTGGCTTAGGAACTGGCTGACCCTTTCTCAGAAGGATGAAGCAAATTATTGTACTCATCAAAAATATCAAATAAAGCATCTTTCACTTTTGTCAACAACAAATAAGCCTCATCCTTACCATACATGTTGCTTATGCAGAATTCAACAAAGGTCTTCCTAGGGTTAAAAACAACAGCCACATAAATCACCAAATTCATTTTATCCATTTGGCCCCAATATTTGTCATATTTGGCCTTCATCCTAGATGCCATTGAACTCAATTCTTTGGATACATTTTTTTCCAGATCTTTCAAAGCAGTATAAACAAGAAAAATTTCATCTAATAAATTGCTACATGTAACATATGAAGACCCGGAAACTTTAACTGTCAAGTTATAGAACTTTTTAAGAAAGACACATAAATTCCTAGCAACCTCCCAATCATATCCATTAGGAACCCCCCTAGAGTCTTTAAGTTCTTCGCTAAATTGACTATCTGCATCCTCAAAAGCATCAAAAGCTTTCTCATAGATCAAAGCTTGTTCGAGCATCTTATAGGTGTTGTTCCTTCTAGTACACACATCAAGACAGAGTCCACTAGTGGTCTTAAGTTTATCATTGACAACACACTCTTTGAACTTCATCAACCTACCATTTGATGACCTTACATACTTAACAGCCCCTCTAATCTTCACCACTTGTCCATCAAAATCCTTCAACCCATCACCAACAATGAGGTTCAAAATATGAGCAACACCTCATATGAACAAACTTGCCTCCTAGCAACAATAAGTTGTCCTTAGCAAATTTTTTCCTCAAATAACCCACTGCAGTATCATTATTACCGGCATTGTCCATTGTAATTGTCATAATCCTATCTATATCACAATCTTTCAAACACTGAGCAAGTGTTGTTCCAATAAAATCACCCTTATCACTACCAATTGGATAAAATGAAAGTATTTTTTTCTGCAATTTCCAATCATCATCAATGTAGTGAGCAGTCACACACATATAAGATAACTTTTGAATTGAGGTCCAAGTGTCAGTGGTAAGGGAGACTCTACAATTAAAACCCTTCAATTGCTTCTTAAGTTTAGTCTTGACATCATCAAAAATATCAAAACAGTCCCTAGCTATGGTCCACCTAGATGGCACAGTAAACCTAGGACAGCAAGCTTGCATCAAATGCCTAAACCCTTTTCCCTCTACAAATCGAAAAGGTAACTCATCTACAATGATCATCAACCCAATAGCCTTCCTAATTGCATCATAATTATACTTCCAAGATCCTACACCCCCATCTCCATCAACATTAAAAACTAAGGTAGTTTGGGAAGGGTCTTGCTGAGTCTTAGTGTGGATAGTAGCATTAGGGTTATTGGGGCATGACTTTACATGGTTTAAAACAGAAGTGGTACCATTTTTCTTAGAATCAGCAGCATAAGTATTACCACAATAATTACATCTAGCCATAGTGGAGTCATCATCAGGATTAGTAAATTTTGTTGCATGCTCCCATGCCTTAGATCTAGTTTTTTTGTTTTTTCCTAGTTTGAGTGGGAAGAGGAGGCTTACCTCTACCTCTACGACTACCAGTAGCAGTACTACCATGCTCCTCTCCTCCAGGATTGTTGTTCCCATCATCATTAATAGCCGAATGTTGAATGGAAGGATTAAGATCCTTGGCTGTTAGAGCATTATCAAGCTCTGACATCCTGAAACAAAAAAAAAAAACACAACAATTACAACAACCATCAGTATTGGTCACAAAGCAGATTGAGATACTTATAACAACAAGAAAAAGTATGATATGTATTCATCCACAAGCAGATTGAGATACTTATAACAACAAGAAAAAGTATCAATGGACAATTAGTTTAATACTTATAACAATGAACAATCAGTCAACTCAATCACATTGAGATATATCTATACAAGAAACAACTATGACACTGAGATATATATCATATACTAATCTGTTTAATACGTAATAACCATAAATAATTAAATATAATACCTTTGAAAGTCACTCTCTTTGAATTAAGTTTCGACACAAAGTCAAAAACCTAATTTGCAGAAATGAAAATTCCAAGTATGGCAGAAGCTTCTCTCTAGTTCGTAGGTTCAACAATGAACAATCTAAGACAAGGCAAGAAGGATCAAGTCAGAAATCAAATGAAATTAACATCAAGTCAGAAAGATAATGCTTAAAGAAGGCTTCAATTTTAATTTTTACCTTTGCTTTCTTTTTCAAATTGAAAAATCTCAAATCTGGATATCAAATGCCCAATCGATTTCGAATATATATGGAGATTGAAACCCAAAAAACAGTAACAGAAGAGACTAGAGAGTAAGAGAGGAATGAAACAAAGAAAAATCAAAATGGGTTTTTAAAAGAAAAACCCTTTTTGCAAATCGAAGAGAGAGGAATGAAAAGGATTTTGATGGTTAAGCAACCCTGAAGGGGAAGAAGAACAAGCTTTGATGGGTTTGAGCTCTAAATTTTGATCGGAAAGATTGAAACAAAAAACTGAAGAAGGAGGTGACGTCGACGAGGGCGTCGACTGTCGAGAGAAAAAAGAAAGGAAGAGGAAAACTGGAAAAGGGGTTTTTTGTTTTTGACCTAAAATGTTTTTGACTTGGGTTTTTCTTTAAAGTAAACTAATTTTAATTACCAATTTTCTAATTAGTTGTATTTAGTACTAACAAATAATAATATAATATATATAAACACCCTAATTAATTTAATTAATAATAACTAATAAGCATATTTCAGATTATCATATATATATATATATATATATTAATATTATCTATAATATATAAAATGTTTTATATATAATTCGGTCGGTTTCGGTTCGGTTTTATCCAAAAATTCCAAAACCGACAACCGACCGACTTATCCAATTATCGACAAAGGTGCACCGAATAAACCGAAATAACCGAATAATCGATTCGAAATGACCGAAAAAATTCGGTTTCGGTCGGTTATTTCGCTTTGACCTGAACTTTGCTCTCCCCTAAGCGTGGCAATAAGACTAATTTTAAATAGCTTGAGAGGGATGAATAATCGAGCAAAAGGTTTCAAATTCTGATTTTCGATGGTGAAGGAGACGAATTTTTCCTTTCCTTAAATACCTAGCAATCATGTTTAGTTTGTGCTAAGGGTCAAAATGGGGATGATCCAAAGCCCATAAAAACCCACCAAACATACTAAGGTTGGTCATCTATTCCCTCATATTTATATCTTTTATATCCCTAAGGGCATTTCTCTCTCCCTAAAGTCCCCAAGCACATTTATAACACAGGGGCAATTCTCTTGCTAAAGTCCTCAAGCACATTTATAACACAGAGGCACCCATATCAAAGTCCCCAAGCACAATTATAACACAGGGGCACCTCTATTTCAAAGTCCTCATGCACATTTATAACACAGAGGCATCTATATCAAAGTCCCCAAACACAATTATAACACATGGGCAATCATCTCTAAAAGTCCTCAAACACATTTATAACACAGAGGCATCCATACTAAAGTCCCTAAACACAATTATGAAACAAGGGCAATTTCTATATGGCAAAAGCTCATAACATGTGTAACACATTTGGGCCTTGCCATCTAATTCCTAACTTTTATATAGCAAAGGCCCATATATTATATACATCACGTTGGGCCTTGCTATTTTAAAGTTCTCTTTCAAGCCCAAAAAGCCCAAAACGTTGGGGCCTTTCCACCTCACCATCCAGCCAAGAAGTATGAGGACAAACGGCACAAAACCCTAGTCTCTAGCTGCAGCATGCCAGACCTTCCCACTGCCAAAAACATCTAAGGGAAGAATTTCACTTAATTCAAATTCCTTTATATTTATCTACTTATGGCAGGAGATTAGTGCTAATTAATCTTCATTGCAGGACTAATCGTGGACCAAGCCCACGACAGAAAACAAATTGGGAGTTGTGGCTTGGAGGCAAAAGATGAAGGAATCTTCCTTGATTACCATTCTTGGGGAGAGCAACTATGCTAGGGGGCTGATCTTTAACGCAAAAATGGTAATCAAGGGCTGCAGAAAATGGAATCAAAAGCAAGCTAGTTTGACCTTGGGAGGAACCCCAGCTACTCTGATGGAAAGTAGCATCGACGATAGCGATTTGTGCTTGCCAAAACATGGGACTGATTTTAAAGAATGAAAGTGGCCATTGTTAGTTTCCTCAAATCAAAAGGTTCTTTGCCATAGACCCAAGAGCTATTCACTGAATCAATCAAAAAACAAGAGCCAAAGGGGTTGCCGGACAAAGATTCCGATCGAGCAAAAGGAAGGCTATAAAAGGAGGCCTCCAGCAGCGGAAACGACAATCAGTTTTCATATACCAGAACCAAGCTCTCACATGCCCACAACCATACTTCACATCAAAGTTCATATCACAAGAACCCTAATCACATCATTCATCACCCACTCAAGAACAACAAGCAATTAGTCAAGAAATCAGTCCCGTTCTCCCCAAATCGGTGTTTTCCTCCATTGTAACTAGTTTGTATTTTAATTCCATTGCTCTCACTGTATTCCTTCTTCTTTCTCCCAAATCCCACTTTCAATTTGTTATCCACAAGTTTGAAATCAATAAGAAGCTTTTAATTCACTTTATTTCAAGAAAATACATTTTTGCCGTTATTGTTCATCTTTTTCATATTCCTCAGTTTCTATCTTCAAAAGACTGTATTTCTTGTTTTCCTGTTGTACGGATTGTCTTTTGGGCAGCAGTTCTTCCCTTTAAAAGCTGAATTTACTCTCTCCCTGCTGTATGAACTGTTTTCTTCTTGCTATACAGACTACTCTTTAGCAGAGGATTTTTCTTATAGCTAGGGGGCTCCATCTTGTGAAACCCAACTCCTCTTCTAGGGAAATTTGAGCTAGACTTGAATCCATAGCGAGCCGCACCGGGCCTTGCATTCACACAAAAAGGCTCCCACAGTTTGCAACATGATGAACATTATTTTCTTGAAAATCTATACTAATTATATTATGAGAATCTGAGTTTTTCTTCTAGTACTAATTATAATATCAGAACCTAAGTTTGTCTCTCGAGTTGACTCGAAGACCAACTCAGGTTTTTAAAGATCCAAAAACTAAAAATAAAAACTACTCATTTAAAACAAAATCACCAATTGACGGACAAAAATTATATTTAACTTCTATTTATATCATTTAACCCATTTAAAAAAATATTGTGTCACTGTCACAAAAGAAAACTACCATAAATACTTGTATTTAAATAAAAACTACATTTTTTATTGTTGTATCTTCATACTCATCTACAAACCTGTTCAAGGGTCGTGCTACTTGTTCGAAAAATGGGAGGGTTTTGTCAAAATGTTGGGCCCGAAAATGGGCCTTGGACAAAGAAATAGGTCCTGATTAAAAAAATGTGTCGGGTCTTGATATTGATGTTTTAGGCCCGAGCCCGAGCCTGATCCGGCCTTTATTTATATATAAATAATATAATGTACAGTTGAGTAATTATATTTATAGATAATAAAGTTGAATAATATGGTATATTTACAAGTTAATCTTATTCAAGTCGAGTTGGCTCACTATGGGGTAAAACTCTCCTAACAATAGTTTTCTCCATTTACGAGACTCGACGAGACCTTACTTAAGGGAAACAAGTGTCAAATCACTTGATTATGTCAAATCAAACAAGTGTTGGTCTATATGTATACCTTAATCAAAATTTATGAAATTTATTAAGATTTAATTTTTTTATCAAAAACTTATTTGATTTAATTTGTTATTGAATAAAATAAATTTTAAAGATTACATTTTATTTTACATTAAAAGTTTAAATAATATTTTACTTTAAAAAATAAATATGGACAATCTTGTGCAGATGTTAATTATGTGTTTAAAAATGAGCGGATCTTAGATAAAAGTTGAGACCCGTTTTTTGAATCAAACCAAAATTGGACAAGCATAAATTATACAATTAGCGAGCAAAAGTCCGTTATAGCAACAACACAACAACAACAACAACAACAACAAAAGGCAAAAGTTCAGCCAAACCCGGCCCGGTCCATGAGTGTCATGGTCCAGTGAATAAAATGTTAACGATAGTCTTCCCTATATATGAATGAATATAGCCTTTATGCTCCTGAATATTTATTTGAAAAAAAAAATCAACAGCCGAAATTTCAGATACCAAATAAGCAAAACCCGAAACAAAAAATTTGCAGAAATATCATCTTTTATCGAGAGAAATATACGTAAGCTTCTTTGTTGTGTTTATATAATAGGTTTTCTATGGGGGGCATAAGCTATTTCAAAGTGTAAATCCAAAAAGTTTAAGAATTCGGAATTCACTTTGATATATATATACTAGTAATGACACGTGCGTTGCACGTATGTTATATAATTCATAAATCATATATCTTTCTATGAGGGTATTCCGTAGTTAAATTTTTTTGCACCATAAAATTGTAACATGGTACACTTTTCAAATTATTTATTTAATTCAAAAATAGTTTGATACATGCTACGCATGTGATATAGAGTTTTTTTATATTTTGGTTATTTGTATTTTAGATTATCTGATTATAAAATAATTAAATCTTGCCAAAGCTTTTTTTTTTTTTGCTTATTTGTATTTTAGGTATAAACATAATTAGTAATAATAATTAAAATTTTGATTTTTCATTTTTAATATATCTGTGCATAATATTTTATTACTTCATATAGTATTTATTTTATGTAGGTAAATACTCTAAGATTCTGTATAAAAAAAACTATAGAGGTTACCATCAACAAATTCAATAAACTTCAAAACCAATACTATATATATAAATTACTAAAGAAAAGTTACAAAATTTATCAAAATAGTTATAATGCTTCCATAAATTTAGTAACCTTAATTTTTATTATAAATGAAGGTTACTAATTTTCTTAGTTAAAAGTTAACAAAAAAGTTGAAGATGTTATCAAAAAAGCTTATACCCTTATCCTTATATCCTCAGTAATTTAGGTTACAAACTTTATTTATCTAAGGGCTTTTTAAGTGGAAAAAAAAGCTATAAGTGTTAAATAAAAATAATGCTATCAACAAATTCAGCAACCTAATTACATCCACAGTAATAATAATCTTTCAATACTAATGAATGTCACAAAATCTTATTTAAAGTTACTAAAAAAAGTTATAAAATTTATCAAGAAAGCTATGATGCTTTCAACAAATTCAACAATCTTACATTCTTACTTAAGACTTTACATCTTTGGTAATTTTTAGTAACTTTTTAATCAATAATAAAGGTTACCAATTTTCTTATCGAAGGTTAACAAAGTGATGCTTTAAAAAATTCAGCAACCTAACCTTACATCCTGACGGCCAAAAAAACCTTACATCCCTAATAATATAAGTAATTTTTCATTACTAATGAATGTTACCGATATTATCATCTAAAGTTATCAACAAATTCAACAACGATATT
>AWWV01011709.1:0-21883 GCA_001974805.1 Corchorus capsularis | reverse complement strand
ATTTTTTTTAAATGATAAAGGTTATAAAAAAATATGATTTATCAACAATCTTATTAACCTTATATCCATAGTATTATTAGTAATCTTTCATAACTAATGAGTGTTACCAATTTCCTTATCTTAGCCTAAGATATAGAGATCATTTAAAAAAAAAAAAACTNTGATGTTGTCAACAAATTCAACAACCTTTACATTTTTAATAATACCTTACATCCTTAGTCATCTTAGTAGTTTCATTTAAATAATGAATCTTACCAATTTTCTTATCTAAGGTTAGTCATAAAGTTTTAGAATTAAAAATGCTATGATACTATCAACAAAAATTAAGTAACTTTAAAACCATAGCAATTTAAGTTGCGCCAGTAATGAAAAATTACCAATTATATATCTTATCTAAAATTACTAAAAAACTTTAGTGGTATCGACAAAAATTAAGTAACTTTAAATCAATAGCAACTTAAGTAATGAAAATTACCAATTATCTTATCTAAAATTACTAAAAAACTGCAGTTGTTATCCAAAAAGGTGTATCATTAATTATAGACTGATTCAATAACCTCACATTAGTAGTAATATTAGTTACTAATTTTTTTTTATCAAAGTTTACTTAAAAGGTTATAAGAGTATCAAAAATGTTATAATAATGTCATGAAATAAGTAACTTTTTATTCTCAGTATTTTTAGGGTTATTATTTAAGTTTACTAAAAAGCTATAAAAGTTAAAATTTTATAATACTATCAACAAATTAACCTTACATCATTAGTAATTTTAGTGGCCTTTATAAATAATGAAGGTTACTAATTTTGTAATCTAATTAAGATCACTAAAAGTGATTTAGAGGATATCAAAATAGTTATGAAATTTTATCAATAAATTCAATGACTTTACATCATAGTAATTTTTATAAACTTTCATCAACAGTGAAGGTTACCATTTTTTTTATCTAAGGTTTAAAAAAAAATTGTAATGACGATTAGAAAAAGTATAGTACTATCAACTAATTCAATAACCTTACAATGTTCTTATTAATTTCGGTTATCATATTTCTTATTTATAGTTACTAAAATATTTTAGTAAACTTTCATCAATGGTGAAGGTTACTAAGGTTTTTTTTTGGTTTTTTTTATCTAAGGTTAAAAAATATGATTATAGAAAAGGTATAATACTATCAACTAATTTATTCATTTTACATGCTTAGTAATTTTGGTTACCAAATTTCTTATTATGGTTATTAATAAAATTAAACTATAGTATTATCTAGGAATTCAGTAACTTACACCGTTAATGACTTTAACCTTTCATCAATAGTGAAGGTTACCAATTTTTTAATATAAGGTTACTAATAAAGCTATAGTGGATAATTAAAGATATATTATAACAAAATTATTTGACTTAATTTTTTTATGTATAGATGAATGTTTAGTTAAAGTCTTTATAGCATTATGATTTAATTTTATTATATACATGTATATGTAGAATAGTATATTTTTTCTTGTCAATCAACCTTATGGTTTCACTAATGCAAAGTGCAGGAAATCTAAAAGTGGGTGTACAAATTGATTTGGGAAATAGATTTTCTTGATTACTAATTCGTAAGTATTTCCTTTCTTGGTGATTAAGAAATTGAATTTATATGTTACGTATCCCTTATCTTGACACGTTGAAGTTCAATTTGATTTCTTATTATTACTCAACCAATTTTATGCATATTTCACAAAGTATTGATGTAATTATTTAAAAAATTTATTTAAGCTTATATTATAAGAAAATATTCTTTTTGTTTGAATTATCTAGCCTCTAGGTTCACATCTTTCAATATCTCATTACTTGTTTATCAGTTCTCTTAAACTTCATTATAGCTATTTCTTTAATAAAATTATTGTTTTTAAATTCAAAACTTTCTCTCTGCTTTTTATCTAAGGAAACTTCATTATAGCTAATTATTAATACGTCACAATCTAACAAAATAAAACATAATTTCATTTAAAATATAACAAAATTTTAAAGATTAAAAACATATATTACATATTAACCCTTCAATGGTAAAACTAAAATTTCAAATTAAAAAGGGTTATGTAATATTTTAGTGTAAAAATTTTATTTTGATCATTTGTATTTTTGGTTATTTTAATATACTATTATATATATATATATAAAGTTTATAACTTATCAAAATAGCTATACAACACTATCAATAAATTTCATAACCTTATATCCTTAATTTTGGTTACCCGTTTTTCTATCTAAACTTTTTACGAAAGGTACGTATAAAGGTTATCAAAATAATATGATATTATCAACAAATTTAGCAACCTTACATTCCTAGCAATATTGTAATCTTTCAATACTAATGAATGTTATTAATTTTCTAATTTAATATTATTTAAAAGGTTATAAAGATTATCGAAATAGGTATTATATATGTTTATCAACAAATTCAGCAAAAGCTTACATTCACAATTAATACCCTAATCTGTAGTAATTTTAGTATCTTTTCATCATTAATAATATGTAAGCTACCAATTTTATTATCTAACTTTAGGCAAAAACTTTTAGAAGTCGTTTGTTGTTTTCCATAGAATAACTCTCCATGGGAGAGTGATTCTTGGGAGAGTGATCTCAGGGAAAATAACTCTAAGGAAAGTAACAATTAAATTTCCTGGAAAGTAATTTCAATGGTTTAGTTTATTAGCATTTAGCATTTTCCTTGGAAAATAATCCAATTTTAATGAAATTTACACCTTCCATGGGTGAGAAAGAACTTTCTCTACCCCTTCTCTATGGTAAAGCACTTTCCCACCTATCAAGTTAGGTGTCCTTAAAAATTACTTTTCCATCTTATTAATCTAACCAAACTATGAAAAGTCTTTCCACCTTATTACTTTGCAGGGAAAATACTCTAAACAAACGTCCTTATCAACAAAATTAAGTAAATTTAAATCTTTAATAATTTTTTTTGCCAAAAAAATCCTTAGTATAAGTCACCTTTTATCAATGGTGAAGTTGATCACTTCTCATATTTGAAAATAAAAGCTACAACTGTTATCCAAAAAAGTATATTATGATCCGAAATTCAATAACCTTACATTATTAGAAATATTGGTTATCGATTTTCTAATCCAAGTCTAGTTAAAAGTTACAAAGGTTATCAAAAATGTTATAGTATTATTGTAACCTTACATTCTTAGTAATTCTAATTAGTAATTTTTTATCAATAATGAAGATTACCAATTTTAATATTTTATTATTTAACTTCACTAAAAGAGCTACAAAAGTTATTAAAATTGTTATAATACTATCAAAAAATTTAGTAACCTTAGATTCTTTTAGTAGTTTTCCTCAATAATGAAGATTACCAATCTCCTATCTAATTAAGGTTACTAAATACGAATTAAAGGTCATCAAAACAATTATGATGCTATCAGTAGTAACCTTACATTTTAAAAAGGTATATTATCAACTAATTCAATAACATTACATTCTTAGTATTTTTGGTCATCAAATTTCTTATTTTATAATTATTAAATAATCTTTATTAAACTTTCATCAATTATAAAGATTATCAATTTTTTAATCTAAGGATACAAAAAAGAAAACTAATGTTTGAGAATAATTGAGCTTAATTGATTTATATGTAGATTCATGGTTAGTTAAAACTCTTATATAATTAGGATCTTAATTTCATTATTTTATTATGCGTGTATATGCTGATATGTTGATCTTTCACAATTATTTTCAATATGTTATATTCTTATTTTTTTTCATTTTAATCTAACACCACAATACTTACTTTCACTTCAATCTCCCTAAAACAAATCTCTTAACTCAACCAGAAACACCAAATATGTACAAATTGGTTTGAAAAATAGCATTTTCCTAATTACTAATCCATTGGTCCTTTCTTTTTGGTGATTGAGAATTATATGCTAACAATGCGAATCTTTGACGGTTTGAAGTAAAATTGAATGTGTTTAAGCTAATAGAATGAAATAAAAATAATGAATGAATGATATATTGATTTATGGTCTTCAAACGAAAGTGTAATCTTTCAAAAAAAATTGGATTGAACTTTTTAGTATTTAATATTTATTATTTTTTATTATTGTTTTAAGACTATACAAACTTCTATATTTATTCAATTTAATGTTATTTTTCAAAAATTTATGAGGGTATTTAGATTTTTTAAAAACCAAATTGGCTTTATAAATTAAAATCAAATGAATTTATTTATGATAAAGAATTAATTTATGATCAACGAACTAATGATAAATTTCATAGAAAAATTCAATTGTGACGTGACATTTATAAAACCAAAAGTATATAATAAAATAAACTAATCAGTTCAGAGAATTAGTGATATATGTTGTAAGAATATTCGAATCTAAAAAAACCATTTGACTTTATTCCAAAATTATGAGAAACAAAGATGGTAATACTCTTTATCCCTATTTTATGGTAAAAAAATAAGATTCAATTTAGGTGATAATTTATTTAAAGTAGCATAAAAAGTATATTACTTAATTTTTCTTGTTGTCCAGAACTTTGAACTTTGAAGCACTTTTTTTTTTTATATCTAGCACAAGATTATATACAAATATTTGATGGTATAGTAATATTGCTTTACAAAAATAAAATTTAAAAAAAAAAAAGTTGACGTGCAAAGCTAAATATAATGCATGTAAGTTGTTTTTTTTTAAAAAAAAATTTGGTACGGAAGTGGCTCTTTGTTAAACTATCTATCATGTTGTTCATTTTTTTATTTCCTTATTAAATCACAATTGACTTCCAACATGCTCTGAACATTTTAAGGCCCTCAAAATTGAGAAGAGGCATGAGGTTATATGTCTTATTTGTTTAGACTTATAGTGCGTATGAACTTTGTAGACTTTGTTGTTTGTATAATGACCTGACTCTTGAGAACATTAAGACTTAAGAGATTGAATAAAACATAATTACTTAATTAATTAATCTAAATGAAATAAAAATACATGTTTATCCTTTAAAAGAATACTAAAATTTTAAAATTAAAAAGGGTATATATTTCAGACCGACCATTATATCCTTATTTTTTTTAATATATTTCTTAAATGCCATTGCTTAAACTATTGTAGTTTTATTCTACTAAAAACTCTATTTTTATTCAATTATTAAATCTAATATTTATATAATTTCTTTATTTTTTGGTCGAATCGGGTTGGATAAGGTTTGGTTTCAGACGATCGAGTCAGATATCCGTATTCGAGTGAAATTTTGCCGGTTTAATTTTAATTTAATTTAAGCATATTAGGTCACGTGCAAAGCACGTGGAAGTGATAACTAGTATAATATAAAGATAAAGATATATATATATATATATATGTATTCCCACCCGGTACCTAGAGGTTTGCTCTAATTAATCTGAAACGCAATTTCAAACCAGGTCTTAGTCAATTTTTAAACTTCAAAGGCATCTACATATGCAATATACTCTTAACTACTCCCTCCGTCCCCTTTTATCTGTCCATTTTTTGGACTTCTTCATGTCCCAAATTATATGTTCCATTTATAGATTCAAGACAATTTTTACTACTTTTCACCCCTATTAGATGTGGAAAGAGAAACAAATGTTAAGTAAAGTTGGAGTAATCATGGAAAATTAGGCCCAAATTGGTTGATTTCGATAATGTTTAGACTCAATTTGGTGCACTTTAAAGCTTTAGGCTCATATTGAGCAAGTTCGTAAAGGTTCAGGCTCAAATTGAGCAAGTTCGTAAAGGTTCAGGTTCAAATTGGACATTTGGCCTTTTGAAAACCAACTAACTATTTTAATATTGGTGATACAAGTCATATCAGCCCGTGCTGGCGCTACGGGCATTCTTTGTTTAGAGTGGTGCTTGGTTAACTGATTGAATAAGGATATTATGATAAATTATATAAGGTCGACGGACATTCTTTATTTTAGAATGGTGCTTGATTAATTGATTGAATTATATAAGGCTGTAGTAAAAATGCAATTTAAATTGATTAGTTTTAATGTTGTCTCTTGCTATTGGCATAAATCTGTGTAAACTAACTTTTCAGACATGCAAAATTAAGAAGGCCAAAGAATATGTTTTTATTTATAAGTAATAGGAAGCGCAAATAGGTAATAGAATATGTTGTTAATTGGATAATAATAGACGCGTTGAAGAAAGAGTGGTTTAATTCAGAGGTCTAATAATAGATTATAGTTTCATGGTATTGAAAGAAAGAACTATTACTATTACATACATAGCATGAGACAAAAAATACACTAAAACATCTAAATCTTCAAAGGCTCAAACCCATTTTCTAAACAACCATTTCACTTCTCAGTGATTAAAACAAAAACAAAAATATCAACAAATGATATCCATTCTCTGTATACTACAATTAATATAAATTGAAAAATGATCTAATGAATCATTGAATTCCTAGTGAGGAAAAACCAATTTAAATCATTTACGTTGCTTGCAGATCAATAAGATTTCCCAATTAGCATTTTGGCATTCATCCCAAAACCAAAGATTAATGAATACCCAAACGATTCTAAATTAGAATTAAACCCAAAATAAAATTCAATAAAAATAAAACTTCTCCAAGCAAAGTATATTTCGTTCTGAAACCCAACGAAATGCCACATGTTAAATTGTTCTTATTTTAAAGAGAAAAAAGCCCAACGAAATGGCCAGACACCTTCTACTTTTTTTCCCTTCAAAATTAAAGTCATACAAATTGGGAAAAAAACATTGAAAATTGGTTTCTTAACCATTCAACAAACCTAGTGAAAGGAAAGGTTTATGTCGAATTCGGTGGTGAATTCTTCAACTTTTATTATTGCAACATCGGAGGAATTATCTAAATTATCGACAAGCACCATCTTGTAGCCGCCTAAAAGAAACTAAGGATACTTTTTGCGATTAAAAATGCAGTTTCTAACAGTTGCCTTTGAGGTTTGATTTTGAGAGAATAAACGTCATTTTTAGAAGGGGAAAAACATTGAACAGTCCATGGTGAAGGGATGGGGAAGGAGAAGAAAGAGGAAAGAGGAAAGAGGAAAGAGATGTGAATGTGAAAACAGAGGGGAGTGATGAAATGTTTGTGTTGGCAAACCTGAAGATTGATCAGCACCGAGAAGTTGAAAAGAAGTAGCAGCTGAGTTGGTGAGAGGAAAAAAGAAAACATGGGGAGAAACGTTAATTAAAAGCAATTAATGAAGGAAAATGAGCAATTACAAAAAAAACAGCAGGAAAAGGAAGGGGGGAAACTCATAGAGAATCTTTTTAGTCATCTGAAAAATGAGAAAAGATTAAAAATAAAAAAACCAGAATGTAGCTCTAGTCCACATTAATCCTCAGTTTGATCTTTTAATAATTTCCTTGGGTACTAAAAATAATATATAGTATATATGTGTGGTTAAAATGGAAAGATAAAAGGGGACAGAGGGAGTTATAACTAATAGTGCCCAAAAAATTCTTAGCTAAATGAGCAACCATGGAAGGGAAAACGAACTTAAATAAGGGATTGCTAAATACTGACCCCTTTTTGCTAGTTACCGTCCTACTTTTGACTCTTTTGCCCTTTGCTTCATTTTCCTTTAAAACCTTCAAACTAAAAATCTCAAATTTTCAAGCCAATCACCAATACTAATTATCATAAACCCTATATTGAGTCTAATTAATAATAATTATCATAAAAAATCATAATTTCAAATAATTTTTTAAAAAGGTTGATCTATGTCGTCCTCCAGGGACAACACGACCATGGGCGTGCCGCCCTGTGAAGACGGCACGATCATGGGTGTGCCGTCCCCTGAGGACGCCTCCGCGTTAGGATCAATTTTTTTAAAAATAATTTTAAAAAATAATTTTTTATGTTAATTATTATTAGTTTGGGTCGATATTAGTATTATTATTTATTATGTATTGTTAGTATTAAGCCAATTTTTTTTTTGTAAATAATATTTGACAGAGACATGTTTGTAATTATTATTGTATGTAATTGATGTAAGTAATTTTTTATGTTAATTATTATTGTATGTAATTTTTGTAAGTAATATTTGCCGTCCTCAGGGGACAGCACGCCACGGGCCGTGCTGTCCTCAGGGGATAGCAAGCCATGGTCGTGTCGTCCTTAGGACGGCACAGCCCGTGGTGGGATGCTCTCAGGAGGCGGCACGGGTCATCAGCCCTAACTCTCCCCCAAATTTGCATTTTTCCACGTTATTGTCAATTCCGGAGTTCTCGGGCTATTCCACGTTGGTGATTAGCTTGAAGATTTCAGAGGATTTCAAAGGATTTGAAAAGTTAGAAAATGAAGTAAAGGGCAAAAATGTTAAAAGGGGGGCGGTAAGTAGCAAAAAAAGGACGGTATTTAGCAATTCAGCTTAAATAATGACATGACAAATAAAAACAAAAAGCATAATGCAAATGAGGTTGTAAAATTAAACACGGATGGTGCAGCCCGAGGCAATCCGGGTGTTGCCGGTACTGGTGGTGTTATTCGTAATGTTGCGGATGAGTGGCTTGTTGAGTTTGCAGCGTATTTGGGGGTTTGTTCAAATGTGGCAGCGGAACTTCATGCTTTGCACATTGGCTTAATATTAGCTTGGCAGGAAGGTTATAGGGATTTAATCTGTGAAGTTGATGTCAAGGTAATTCTTGATCTCTTAATATCGCCTGATGTGCAGTATCATCCTTTGGGGGCTCTATTAATGGATATTAGAGAAATGCTTAGTTGGGAATGGCAATGTGAGTGTCGCCATACTCTACGTGAAAACAATTTTTGTGCAGATAAGTTATCAAAGATGGGCTGTAATTTGGAGGTTGATTATGAATGCTTTTGTGTTCCTCCCCAACAGATTCTTGAGGCGATCCAAGCGGATGGAAGAGGGGTAGCTTTTCCCCGGGATTTTAATCTAGTCTAGTCTTTATCTTTCATGTATTAAAAAAAAAGCATAATGCAAAATCAAATTGGCCGAGATATTCCAAGAGAGAATTTTCGTTGATAATAATAACATTGGGTTTGGATTGGTGAACAGAAAATATAAACCAAAACCCAATTAGCGATAATAGGTTGGACTTCGGCCCAAAAAGGAGCACCGCCAATAACCCAATAGCATATACCCGTATCCGAGTCCGATCAAAAGCAGAAGCGGAGAAGAAAAGTTGAAAAAAAAAAAAATTTAAAAAAATAAAGGAGTTACTAAAAAACAAAGCAAAATCTAGGGTTTTTCTTCTCTTCTTTCTTCTTCAGTTGTTTGCCAACAGAGTTCCGTCGAAGACAACCAAAATTCAACGATGGCAGGCTCGACGGCAAGGTCTTTTCTTCAAGTTGCTGCCACGGAGGAGGTTGCTTCTCCTCTCCGAGTTGTTCAGATCGAAGGGCTGGTATTCCTTCTTTTCCCTCTTTTTTTCTTTTCTTCAGTTTTTTTAATCCTCTTAATTTCAATTTTCTAATTGTAGTTTTATTGTTTTTGAAAAATTAGGTGATATTAAAGATAATCAAACACTGCAAGGAGTTTTCACCAGCACTAGTTACTGGCCAGCTTCTTGGATTAGATGTTGGCAGTGTCCTTGAAGTCACTAACTGTTTCCCTTTCCCGGTAATTGGTTTTTTATTAATTTCTTATTGATATTTCGTAATGTGTTTTGGATTAGAATGTCTAATGTTTTGAATGGTTGGGGCAGATCCGAGAGGAAGATGAGGAGATTGAAGCTGATGGAGCTAATTATCAGCTTGAGATGATGAGATGTCTGAGAGAGGTTAATGTTGATAACAACACTGTTGGATGGTATGTTTGTCTTCTTTTTTTTTTTTTTTTTTTGGTTTTTGTGTGTGTGTGTGTGTGTGTGTCTTTGATGTGTAGTAGTTAATGGATGTTTTCTTAGATGTTTGCAGACTGAAGAAACTCAATGCTGTTTATGATTTTAGGTTCCTAGCAAGTAATACTTCTGGTTTAGTTATAACCAATTGTGATACTGCTATTGCAGGAGGAATAGTTTATGTGTGTGTATTTATTGGAGCAAATTGTCCCTGTACTTTTTATTTCATACAGTGAACATTTGCTTGCCTGTTTTCAGGTACCAATCAACAATTTTGGGTTCATATCAGACAGTTGAATTGATTGAGACCTTTATGAATTATCAGGTACCGGATTCTAAAGTGCTGCTTCAATTTTGTTTTATTTCCTTGCAATGTGGAATGGATGTTGTTGTAAATCTCTACTTCAGTTTTATTATTTTGCCTCTCTGCTTTTATTGGTTCAACATGAGCACATCAGCTAGAATAGTCCGACTGCAGTGAGGTAGACATGCCAGTTCCTTTAAAATATTGCATAGTGGTAGATAATATGCCCTTACCTTGAACAGGAGTACACGAAACATCATTGTTTATTGTTTACTAGTAGATTTGTTGTGAAACTCCTACATTGTGTGTGAATGTGCCCCTGATGATAAACATATGATGTTTATTGTGGTAATTGTTTGTCTGTTTAATTGTTTATCTATGCAGGAGAATATTAGGAGGTGTGTATGCATTATCTATGATCCTTCAAGGTCCAATCAAGGTGTCTTGGCTCTCAAGGCTTTGAAGCTATCTGATTCTTTTATGGAACTATACCGTGCTAATAACTTCACTGGAGAGAAGTATGGTTCTTCCATGCTGTCAAAAATTTATGAATATCAATCTTGTGTGATCTCGTATTGATGGTCTTGTTTGCTGTTTGTAGGCTGAGGGAGAAAAACTTGTCATGGGTGGATATTTTTGAGGAGATTCCTGTAAGCTTCTAAGGCTTCCACTGTTAACCTGTTCATGAACTAATGTTCTATATAGAAACTACATTTTCCTTTGCTATCATCTTATGGAATAACCATTAGTCCAGTGTTAAACATATGATTATTCTGCTTTGAATTCAAACAAGTGAAGTGACCTTATAATTGCTTTGCATATGATGAGCGTAGTCATTAGGATGACTGGTGACCTATTCTTTCAGCAATGCTGGAATGTTATATAATGCTTTGAAAAGAAACCAAAATATCGGGTGGTATGGATTCCTTGAGGATTTATCTTCTTACAATATTTGAAATGAAAATGTCTCTGATTTATCAATTGAATGGATGAGCTTGTAGATTGGGCTCACCTTATGTCTACCAAACCTTTTGTTGGTGCACTTTCCATAAATAGGATAGGATCTTGTGTATTTGCAAATTAAGCAAACATGATTCCTACCGTAACACTAAAGAAAAAAAAAAGGTTCCTACTTTCATGTTAATGTTTCTTCTTGTTTTACATAACAGATCAAAGTCTCAAATTCCGCCCTTATCAGTGCCTTTATGACTGAGCTGGAATCAGATACACCAGTCACACAGGTGAAACATTAATTGTTGATTACATAGTGTTTTACTCATACTGAGGTAAAAGACTTTGTTTTTGTGAAAATTGCCTTCTACTAACCGTCGTTATCTTTTCAGTGTGATTATGACCGTTTGCAATTGTCAACTAATCCATATATGGAGAGGAATATGGAATTTTTGATTGAATGCATGGATGATTTGTCAGTGGAACAGCAGAAGGTTTGGTTTTCTCTCTTTGATGTGACACTGTGTCTTTAGCTTTTATCTTAAGTTTAACATAAATTGCCTTTCTTATATTGTTTTCCCCTTTTGCAGTTTCAATATTACTACAGGAACCTGTCTCGTCAACAATCCCAGCAACAGACATGGCTTCAGAAAAGAAGGTAGTATAGTTGAGCAATTCATGTTATTCAAACCAATTCAGATGATATGGAAAAAGAAAAATAAAAATGTAAAAGATAAAAAGTAAAAAGAATTGTTCTCCGGTGTATGATGACCTTGAAACTTCTGGGGCACAAAGTTTTCAAGTGAATTTGGTCGAAGATTGTTCATCTTTCTTGAGGATTTTAAGGATCACCAAGTAAATGTTATAAGTTCGAGCCAACCTCTTTGGTTGGAGTGGGTTTTGTTGTATGAGAAGGCTTTGTATTGTGCTTTTATTTTGTTTTAATCCTTTAATGTTATCTGTTATATGGTTATGTATCTTCTGTTTTGTATCTGTAGGGCGGAGAACTTGGCAAGAAAAGCTGCTGGAGAGGAGCCTTTGCCTGAGGAGGACCCCTCAAATCCCATCTTCAAGCCAATTCCTGAGCCATCACGGTTGGAAAGCTTTCTCATAACAAATCAAATTTCTAATTACTGCAACCAAATCAACGGGTATGCTGTCTGTTTCTAATCTATCTATTGTTTTTGAGGATGGCCTGACATCTCAAAATCTCAAATATCGATACTTGTTCTAAAATCATTTCTCTAGAGAGAGAGAATGGGAGAGAAGGGAGGACATCAGAGGTTTTCTGCTGGGTAGTCAGTCCATTGATTTCTGTTTGCCTGACATTCTAATAATTTATCATCATTGAAATTTGCAGGGTTGCCGGTCAGAGCTTCAACAGATTGTATTTAATGAAGGCATTGCATGATAAGTGATGCGAAACTTGTGATGTTGTTATCTACATTGTGCTGGTACTGGTATAGGTGCAGTCTCTGAAGAGAATTACAAGAAAAATCAATCTTGTAAAAGCATATTCATGGCAGAAAATTTATGCAATTTTTGAGTAGAAAGACAATTTATGGGTAGTTGTATTTCGTATTTGAAGGTGAACAATTAAGGCTGTTGGCTTGTGAGTTTTTATCAGTTTAGTAAATCATAATTTTCCTAATTTTATTTGCCTTTGTGGGGAAGAAAATTGCTTTACCATTTTACCTTGAAAAGAAATTACGTAGTGAAGCATAATCAATAATGAACTCATAGATGTCCCCTTGTCTGCTCATGGATATACTCCATGGAGCATCATTATTTTCAGTTGTCAAAATCAATTATGGTTAGAACTTCAGTGCTATAATCATTGAATCAATCAAAAGCTCAAAGCATGTTATCAAATCATTCAATGCTCAAAAGGAATGGTGCATGTTGAGTAATCGATATTCATTTGAAAGAAAGGAAAAAGAAAAAGTACAAATTCCAATTCCAATAACTGATATCAGAAATCTTGCTAATCAGTAATCACTAAGGAAAGGCAAGGAAACAGTTACCTGACAAAGTGAGAAATTGTTGGTGGTAAAAATAAAAAGCTAAGCAAAATAAATATGAAAATTGACAAGTTTGAGTCCCTAGAATATCTCCATTCTCTGTGGAACTGGGGTCTTGATAACTTGCAGTATTTGCACCACTTCTGCCATGGAAGGCCTACTGGAAGGTATCTGAGAGGTGCAAACCAGCGCCAATTTCAGCACCGGCAACACTTCATCTTCCGGAAAATCACCCATGCTCAGATCAACACACTCTAGCACATTCCCTTGCTCAAGCAAAACCCTTACGTGATCGCTAAGAATCACAACATTGTCCTCCCCATACTCAACCGGTCTCCTTCCTGTCACAAGCTCCAAGATCAACACTCCGAAACCATATATATCACATTTCTCATTAACCCTTAAGCTCTGACATGCCAACTCTGGTGCCACATACCCTAGTGCACTCTGAAACCTGTTGCTGATCACATGCTTTTCTAGCTTCATCAGAAGCCTTGCCAATCCGAAATCTGAGATCTTTGGATTGTAGTTCTCATCAAGCAGGATGTTGCTTGGCTTTATGTTGTAGTGAATTATTGGTGGCCTGAAGGAATGATGCAAGTGAGCAAGTCCCTTAGCTGTTCCAAGAATAATTTTGAACCTGTTGGACCAAGAAAGTGGTGGGGCAGAACCTAATCTTTCATGTAGCTTTGTCTGCAAGTTACCATTAGGTGCATAC
The DNA here is from genome assembly GCA_001974805.1 of Corchorus capsularis. NCBI lineage: Eukaryota > Viridiplantae > Streptophyta > Magnoliopsida > Malvales > Malvaceae > Corchorus > Corchorus capsularis. The sequence goes on along the minus strand of AWWV01011709.1, from coordinate 8,067 downwards.
TCTGTCACCAGAAGTTGAGACTGAGGAGTCCAATAGTATCCTTCCAATGATATCAGATTTGGATGCCTTGCTTTTCCCAAAACTCGAACTTCGCGATCAAAGTCATCTGGATATTGGATTATGTTTGTTGTCACAAGCTTCTTGATTGCCACCATTCTTCCTTGAGCACCAAATGGGACCTTGTAAACAGTCCCAAAGACTCCTTCGCCGATCTCAGCAGCTTTGTTAAGGAGTTCTTCAGGATTGTCAATGGCATTAGGTGATAACTTTGAATCAAACAGAATGAGCTTGCCTGTAGTCAGACTTCCTGATTTGGTAGAGCTTGAACACATGCTTTCCAATGCAGTCTCCACAAAGGCAAGTCTCCTTCTAGCAGAAACATTCAAGAGGCTTATAACTATCACCCCGGACACAATCAGAATAGCTGCTGATATTGCAACAATTGAAGAAATGCTAAGGAACATATGGCGATGGAATCTGGTTGGATTTGAGGATTCATTTCTCTGCCTCTGACCACCCATTTGACCATTGTATGCATCTGGATCAAGAACTAATGGTTTCGGCACGTTCATCTTACATGGCCCCTTCAACAAAGGTGAACAAATTCCCAAATTCCCCTGCAAGGCACTTTGGTCCAAGCTTGGAAATATACCTCCTTGAGGAAGCCTGCCTATCAGTTGGTTGTATGATACATTTACAGCAAGAAGGTTTTCCAACATTCCAAGCTCTTTTGGTATTTCCCCACTTAGCTCATTGAACTCCAGTTTCAGAATCTTAAGGCTGCTTAAATTTGACATAGATTTGGGGATGGAACCACTTAGATTGTTGTGAGACAAGCTCCTAAAAAAAAACATTGCAAATAATATTAGACACCAATGAAGAATGCATTGTATATAAAAAAAGATAGAAAGGAAAAAAATCAATGAATCAAACTCACAGAAGGTAGAGAGATGAGCAGTTGCCAATCTCTTCTGGAATTGGCCCTGTCAAGGAATTGTCATCCAATTGAAGAATAGCCAAACTTCCAGATTCACATATGTCCCCTGGAATGGCACCATATAAGGTATTGCTTCGAAGATCCAACACGGTCAGGTTCTGAAACAAACCAAGCTCTGGTGGTATCCTTGAATAAAGATTGTTCCCTGATAAATTCAAGTACTTCATGTTGGCAAAAAGCCCCATTTCTGCTGGAATATTTCCCTGGAGATTGTTCCTGGAGAGATCTAATCCTTGAAGAGACTCAAACAGCCTACTCGAACCTCGTGGAATTGAACCTGTTAAACTATTATTGGAAAAATCTATCTCTTCCAATCCCAGGTCAAATAAACCAGCAGGTATGCTACCATTGAATCCATTATCCCTCAAATGGACAATTGATAACTGGGAGCAATAAGCTACTGATTCTGGTATATTTCCAGTAAGCCTATTATTTGACAAGCTCAAATATTTCAGAGATTTCAAGTTACCAATTGAGAATGGCAGGCTTCCTGTCAAACTGTTAGTTGAGAAATCAAGATATGCCAAGTTGCTCATGTTACCAATCCATTGAGGGAAATCACCTGACAACATATTGTTTGATAAACTGAAGAAAGACAAGAAATGTAGCCTCTGGAGAGAGTCTGGAACTGGTCCAGAGAAAAGATTATAGCTCAAATCCAATGTATTTAAATGTGGGCACAGTCCAATATCTAGAGGCATTGGTCCTGAGAAGGTGTTGCCTTGTAAATGAAGCTCTTTCAAGTTATGCAGGGCCATAACTCCCTCTGGAACTGTCCCAGAAAATGCATTATGGGATAGATCCAAAGTTCGAAGCCGCTGCAAAGACCAAATCCCAGAAACAAAATCTATGTTACCAGAAAACCGGTTTCTGGACAGATCAAGGGTGTTCAAAGAGGAACATCTAGTTAATGTACTAGGAATTTGGCCTTCAAGTGAATTGCCAGATAAAGAGAGATATCTTAGTGATGAGCAGGTTTGAAAGAGATCATCAGGGATTGAACTTGAGAGATGATTCCCAGAAAGATCAAGAAACCTAATTGAATTCATATTAACAAAAGATCTTGGAATAGGGCCAGAGAGACTATTATGACTAAGATTAAGGCTTTCAAGGGTGCCAAGAAGAGCAAGTTCTGGAGAAATGCTACCAGTAAAGTTGTTATGAGAAAGTGATAGTACCTTCAAAAACTGCAACTTTTGAAGCCCTTTCCCAATCTTTCCTGATAAACCCAAACCATCAAGGGAGACCTGGGAAACTCTGCCATTAACAGGGTTGCATTGTATGAATCTCCATGAACAGGGGGAATTATCTTCTTCATTCCATGAGGCAAGATTAGAAGAAGGGTCTTGAATCCCAGATTTGAAGACAATGAGGCCAAGAACATCATCATTGAGTTGAATAGAAACATCATCATTTCCCATGCAGCCATGGAAAACAGATGGGGAAAGAAGCAAGCAAATTACCAAGGCCAGCTGAAGAAGAAATCCCATAATCGACATTGATCTTCTGATCATTTATTTCTCCCTTGGAACCATATAAAAAGCTTAGTTAATTAGCAATGGCAGCCAAGACCCATGAAAGCACCATATAGCCTGCAAACACTTTTACCAAAGAAAAACAGTGTCAGAGACACATTACTGTGCTCACGAGAGAGTTAGAGGTTTGAGATAAGAGGGTAGGGTTCAGTCTGAAAGTCGTTGTAAATTGTAAGAAAAGGGTGATTAAAAGGGAAAAAACAGGAAAAGTGAAGAATGTTAAGTGTTAGTAACTTACTGTAATGAGACGACGATGATGAGACACATGAAAAACAATTGGTCCAACATAACAAAAAAACTGACATATTCCCAAACGCAAAACAAGGCCTTCTTTTTTTCTTTTGTCTATAAGTGAAAGCTTAATCTCTTATTTCTTCGTCTTCGCTGTCGCTTCTTTGTTGCCGCTTTCATCCCCTCTCTCCCTCGTGCCTTCGCTTTCCATTATTTTCTCTCAATTGTCAAGTAGTAGCACATAATAGCTATCATTCTTTTTCCATTTTTTTTACTATGTTGTTACAATTTTCCACACAAGACTGTGTGTTTGTGGCAACCGCTAAAAGTAATGGGAAACTCAAGAGTTTGTTTAGATGCGGAAGAATCTTTGGGAGAAAATGACTTGTTTTGAGCTCCTTTTGAAATTTACGGTATATAAGAAATAGTAACCTAGCTACGGTTTCAATTTTAAATTTGTATTTGTTTTTTTATCATATGGATGGATAGTAGTATTTTTTAATACAATATTTACCAATATGAATATTATGCATCAAACATATGTCGTTAGACGTTTTCAGTTAACTCGAAATTTGACATGCATAATCTAATACAATTAGAGTTAATATTCAACATCTAGATTAATCAAATAAAAGATTTACAAAAGAATGTGAAAAATGGTAAAATGGGTGTAAATGGATCCATTCTAATATTATTTTAAGATGTTTAAATTGTTCATTTTCGCCTTGGATGAAACATAGGATTTGGGTTGAGTCATAAAACTATAAAGCCAAAATTACCCAAAATATTTTCCTCCACTCATTTTACAGTTATCTTCAAATCTTTGGTTTGTTGTCAAAATTTTAAAACAAAATAGGCAAGATGTTAAGATACTCAAATTTTAATTCATATATACTTTCATTTCCTTAGAGTCAAAAAACCTACTATTACGTGCATGATCATGTCCTTTTTGTCTAAACCTATCATATAAAGTAAAACAAATTAACAGAACCAATTTTCTTGCAAACTGCAATCCCACTTCACAAGTTTATTCTAAATGTAACAATATACATTCTTGTAAGCATATTAAAATTATTAATCCAAATTTAATTAGAAAGTGTGATTTTTGTTTTGAAAGACTAATATAGTAATATTATAATAAATTATTCATCATGTACAACGGCCTTCCTTTTGTTTTCAAATTATTTATGGCATGCTGAATTTTTTTTTTTGGCACCAAGAAAGCAATATGGCATGTTGAATTTAAAATATTCGGCCGAAAAAAAGTTTATAAAGTTATTGTAAAGAATTGTGGCCCAAAAAAAAGTTATTGTAAAGAATATTTCCTCACTATTCTGATGTCATTTTGTGAGAAGAAAATTATTAGATACAACGATAAATATTTTTTAAAAAAAAAATGAGAGAGAGGGAGCCAACATAATAGGCATGTTATTATTATTATTTTTTTGGCCAGATAGGCATGTTAATTAGAATCATCGCATAAATCTTCTTTTTTTTTTTGTCCCTTGCTTGAGTTATAACATGGTCGGTGACTATGTTGTCTACATCTTATAAAACATTGGCCTAACAAAATATACACCACCGAGTGACCGAATCAATTAGCTTAAATTGCAGGCATATAGATTGATTTGATTTATTTTGATTGTATACCATAATCCATTCTAATTTATTATAGAAAAATTATTCTATAATAATATGAATATGAATTAGAGCTGAAGAGTAGTGTTAATGAATTTAACCCTAGTAAAACTAAAATGCTTTAATCTCCATATATTAAATTATTACCTATTAAGACTTATAGTAATTAATGTCCAAGCTTAACTACAACATATATACTTGCAATGCTCAAAACCGTTCAAGCTCAATATGATCAAGTTTTATGTAAACTTAGAACTAATTGATTCGATAAAAGACAACCTTGATTTAAGCCAAGTTAGCTTAATTTAAAAACATTTGATTAATGATTAAGATTATGATTAAAATACATACTATTCAAATATGATTAGCTTACTATGTAGCACCTGAACTAATCAAAACCCAAAAGCAAGTGTTTGAAACACACTTGCAAGAAACCCTAAATTAACTTTGATTAATCAACCCCTAAGCCTAAGGCCTAAACAAAAAAGAAATAAATAATAATTTGTCAGATCATATAGTAATTTAAACAAGTAATAATTAAAAGAAGAAAAATAGATTTGGAGAGGGGGAGGAGACAAAAGATTGAAGGTTCCCTGGGTCCAAGGCAACGTGGGAAGTGTTCACAAGATCCAAACCAAACTCACGGGATTGCATTTGCATCAGCCAATTTTTCTTGCAATTAGACGTGGGATTGTGGGCATTGGGTCCCTCTCCCTCCTTTGCATTTGCCTTATTTTTTTGTTTGCTTTGCAATTTGCAATTCGTGGCCTTTTCCCTTGGCTTTTACATATATATATATAAATAAATACTGTATTTTTACCTATTATAGTCTACTACTATTTTAATATATTCTTACCCAACTAGTGTTTAATTTGATTAATTCTTGGCTTTGGGGTACGAAAAGTTTCATATATATGAAGTGACACTTGGTAGGGTTAACAACTTTATACTATTGGCTAGTAGCTTATATATAGTTCGGAAGAAAATGTCATCGCCCTTGTCTCTTGTTTCATACTTTAGGTAAAGCTCCATTCCTATACACTTCTGGCATTTCAATTGATCAAAGGCTAAATTGCAATTTCCCATTACTTTTCAACTATCAATTATATATGCTATCAACGAAGGTTTGATTCCATTGGTAATTAATTCCCATTTTTAATTTTTTGTGATAATCAAAAACGTTAAAGAGCGAGAAACTAAATGTCATCCTATCTCTAAGAAATAGAATAGAACAAATCGTCAATCCCTCTGAAGATTTATTGACTTCTTTTCTATTAAAATTTTCAAATTTACATATATCGTTTACCAAATGTCTTTAAAGGGTTAAAGGCCTCACAAAATGGGATTTGGATCCTCTCCGGTCCTTAAATTGGACTGGAGAGGCCACTCTATATTAAGATCAAGGCACGTGGCTTTTCTGAGAATTAAGGGATGAGATTAAATTAGCACATTTTGAAGAGAAGCAGGAAATCAAAACATAATTTGGATAGTTATTGAATTGAAGGCGGAGCAAACATGGCAGGAGCCAATCTCCGGCTTTCGAATCGATCAAGAGAATTGACAAGCTTGATTAAATGAAACCGAATTTGCAATAAAGCCAAAAGGAAAGACAATTCTAAAGCATGAACAAAGGTTGGCAGAAGTCATTGATGTTCTTCAGTACAGCCCCACGTTAGAAACAAATCATAAATTAAGAGTCGGTGCTATCGTGACGGGAACAGAACAACAGGGAAAGGCATTCCTTCTCAACAGGGGTGATATCGGTCTTCTGCTCCGACCATCCATCATCCATTGATTTTAAAGATCGAACTCCATCAAAATGATTATAGTCTTTTGTAAGGGTACTTGTCAAACCAAAATTCATTTGCTTTCCCGTTTCCATAATTCCATAATTTTAAGGGCAGCAAAAGGTTTGTACTTTTCTGAGGATTTGGGGATAATTAAGAAAGTTCCAATTCGGGAAATAGATAGACAAAGGATTGGAATGGTCGAAGAAGGGAAATCTGAAGACTCAAACAACATCCACGATCCGACGGCGGCATAAAGATTCGACTGAGAAGGAAGAGTGAAAGGAGAGAGAGAACGGAGAGAGGAAAACGGAAGAACGAAAGATTCCAGATCCTTAAACGGTTTTGATTCCCTGCTTCTCTTTAAAGTGTGCTAATTTAATCTCATCCCTTAATTCTCAAAAAAGCCACGTGTCTTGATTTTAATATAGACTGGCCTCTCCAGTCCAATTTATGGACTGGAGAGGATCCAAATCCCACAAAATGAATGTACACTCAGTAGATTTCTATCATTATAATAACCTATCTATCTCAAATCGTAGTGACAATATTAATGAGAATTATTTTAAATCATTTTTATGTTTTATCTTGATTTAAAAATTTTAAAAAAGTGGCATATAATAAAGGGTTTATGAGATAAATTCTCATCAACTAAAGTGTCTTGAAAAACAAAATTTATAGTATACTTTATAGTCAAATAATGGAAAACATTCCCCAAAAAATATGTGCATTTTCTATGTTCTTATATCTTCCTCGATAACATGTAATTAAAATTTCATCTCTTTTTAAAAAAAAAAGAGAGAAGGGAAAAAAAGTTTTTGTTTTTTAGTCGTTGGAAGAATGGTTGATCTCCAATACCATCAAGCTTGTCGCTTGAACTAGCTGGCTTGAGAGATGACAATGGAGAGGAGAAAAGGGTGAGTCCTTTTGCAAGTTGTGGTACGAATTGACTCTCCATTTTTGTCTTCCTTAAGCTTAAAAAGCTTTGTAATCCAAAAATTGCAATCAATCCAAGAAAAGGAACATTGAAAAGGGAAAAAGGGTCTTCATGCTAATATATATATAATTAATCATTCAGTTCAAATTATATGCATGAGATCGACGCTAATTTAATCAAAGATTTAATTGGATTTTTATATAGTTGGAGTAATCAAATTTAGTCACGGGCGAACTCTCCATATGTAAAGTCTTTGGGAGATTAATAAAAAATCATACTCTTTTTTTTTTCACAAATAAAACAAATCTAGTCTACGGGTCTAAACCCTTTTTTAAGGTTTCATTATTCATTAGTAAATAGTAATTCATGCAAGCAATTAAAAAATAATACCATCCTTGAGAGAAAAAGAACAGGAACATGAGTCAATGCTCTAGATATAGAGTGAGATTCGTATCCGACCTCCTTCTAATTAATTTCATTTTGATCCCTGACAACTTTAATTATAGTATACATAGAGCTGGTAAAATGAACCCGATCCGAGAAAAACTCGTCCAAAAAATCCGAACTTAACTTGAATCTGATTGATAAAAAAAAGTCAAATACCTAAATCTGTCCGAACCCGAAAAAGTTCAAACCCGAAAAAACAGAATCCGAAAAATCTAAAACCAAAACCCGAACATAAAAAAACACGAATTCAATACTAATATTTGAAAATAAATAATAATTTCTAAAAATTTCATTTAAGGTGTATAATTTTTTTATATGAATATGTTTTAAAACGTAAATTAATAAAGGGGGTTGCTAAATACCGCCCTAGTTTTGCTAAATACCGCCCCACTTTTTACACTTTTGCTCTTTACCTTTTACCCTTTTTACACTTTTACACTGAGTCTCCCCACTAGGACGGCTCAGCCACGGTGGAGCCTCCCCACCGGGGCGGCT
>AWWV01011708.1:0-124991 GCA_001974805.1 Corchorus capsularis | reverse complement strand
GGTGGGGCGGCTAGACCAAATTTTTTTTTCTAAAAATAATAATTATTTTTTTTAAAAAAAATAGCCGAGCCGCCCCACCGACGCGGCCTGCCGTAGCGAAGCCGCCCCACTGGGGCGGCCTGCCCTGGCGAAGCCGCCCCAGTGGGGCAGCCTATTCATAGTGAAGCCGCCCTAGTGGGGCGGCCTGCCCAATGGTGAAGCCGCCCCAAGCACGGGTCATCAGTCCTAAAATTCGTCAGAAATTGCATTTTTTTGAAATCGTCATCAAAATACGGCAAGTTATCGTTCATTTTTCTTAAATCGTCATCAAAATACAACACGTTAACGATATTCTACGTTCGTGATAGTTTCAAGATTAGAAAATGAAACAAAGGGCAAAAGCGTAAAAAAACGTCAAAAATGGGGCGGTGAATAGCAAAAATAGGACGGTATTTAGCAATCCAGATTAATAAATTACATATAAAATTTAGAAAGGTTAATGATATTATTCATTCGGGGAAAAATGGGTAAATGATCTGGTCAAAACCCAGCCCGAACCCGAATTAACTTGACCCAAAATTGACCCGAATCCGAATCAATCTGACCCAAATTTAACCCGAACCTAAATCAACCTGACCCCAAATTTAACCCGACCATACTCAAACCCTAACCCGAAAATGGCCTGAACCCAATGGCCCGAACCTGACCTGACCCACCTGATTGCCACCTCTAGGTATACATATTGTATCTAAACTTTTCAAAAGTCCTTTATGATAAGGTTCTTAATTAACTAAATGACGTTTTTGCCCCTTCAACTTTGTAACGTTTTGACATTTTGCCCTCTAAAATTTTATTGTGGACATTTTGTCCCCTGAATTTTTATTTTGCAGCTTCATTGTCCCTTTATCAATAAAGTGATTAACGGTGTTGACGTGGAAAACTATATCAGCACCGAGTGACATGTGTGGACTTGCCACGTATAATTTTGTCAACAAAATTTTAAAAATTTAGGAATAAAACGTTAAGAATAAAGAAAATAATTAAAAACAAATAAAGAAAATAATCTAATTATTTAAATACACGGGCCAGACCGCGCTTTTATGGCTAAGATCAAGCCCGACCCATTTTGTAAACGGGTCTTAAAATTTTGTCCAAGCCCGTCCAACGAATTTCAAATTTTTGTCCAAACCCTCCCAAATATCGGGCGGGCTTACAGGTTTGGGCGGGTAGCCCAGTCCTTGAACAGGTCTCGGTGGTATGTATGTCCACAGCACAGCACCGTCAAAGGTCTATTATTCTCCTGGCGTGAATTGGTGCGATGAGCCTAAGGTACGACTCCTACCTCTTCTCGAAGATGATAGGATAGGAGAGGGAGTTTTGAGACTAGTTTACTCTTTTACATCTATATTATATATAAAAGTACGAGTTTTGTAAAACTTTTGAAACACTTATTGTACCCTTATTTAACTTTTGAAATGCCTATTATATCCTTATTTAACTTTTACAGTTTTTTTGGAAATAAATTTTTACAGTTTTATTTTACTAAAAACTCTATTTTTATTTAATTAAATTCAATACTTTTTTAAATATTTTATTTTTACCATTTTAATTTTTGAAAAACTCTGGACCTATTTCAATTATAATATAAACTAATAAAAGTATTATTATCAAGTTTAAAAGTTAAAATAAGTTGTCTAATCATTAATTATTCAACATTTTTTTAAAACTAATTAAGATAAAATTTTATTTAAACTTTAATTATAATGATTGGTTTGTTTCTATTTTTGGAGTATGTAATTGGTACAACAAGAATTTAAATTTTTAACATAAAATTATTTCGTTTGACTTATAAAGTTTAGGATGTCAATCGGGCGTGTTTCATGTTATCGTCATCTGGGTCCTGGTCAAATGGGTTAGGTAATTTTCTTGAATCATTCGGGTTTTAACTCATCTAGATTCGGGTCATTTGGGTCTCGGGTCTGTCGAGTTCGTGTTTTGACCTCTGGTCACTAGGGTTCTTGGTCATTTGGGTTTTGGGTTTATTCATATATAATAATTGTTCATATAATGAAATTTAGCAAATTTAATTATAATAGGTAAATTCTAACAATATTATAAATTTCATTGAATAAATGATAATTAATAATGGTTAAAATTATAACAATGTGGATTTTATTAAATAAAATATAATTTTAGTTTATAATATTCATTTGGGTTTATTTCTCGGGTCATTCGGGTTATGTGTTTGTCAGGTCTAGATCGGATGGGTTTGTGTTGTTTACCTTTTTCTGGTCAAATCGGGTTCGACCGGATTGGGTAGGTTATCGAGTTTGTGTCAGGTTTTGACAGATCCCTATAATTAATTTCAATTATTAATTTAATTTTCATTTAATTTAGACGCGAGGATCACGTGCAACGCACGTAGAAGTGAATAATGGTTAAAAAAAAAAGGTGGGTTGGGGAAGGGGGGATGGAATTATGAATGGGCTTTGAAAAAAACCAACAATAGATGGGCCAGAGCCTTATCAAAATATATATAAATGGGCCAAAGCCACGAAAATTAAGAAGACGAAAGAAACCCAAATAAGGGGACTGGTGGGGGCCCAACCCAACATCTTCCATGTTCTTCTAAGTTTTAAGATTCAGATAGTGGGCTTCAAGCGTTGATTTTTGTTACTAATTAGAAGTGGAACTGAGAAATAGTTAGAAGAGAATTTGTTAATCAAAGAGGAGCTCAATAGTATGCAAAAGAAAATTATTGTTGCAAGGCATTTCGTTTGGAAGGATGATATGATAATGATATTGAACTGTACATACTCCTAGAAAAATTCCCTTATTTTACTGTCAATATTTGATCTTCACTTCACTCAAATCAACCTCCATAACAAAATGATGATACAAAAGAGGGGTGCAAAACTAGAGCAGCACGCGACACGACAAACTCGGTATTTGGATTTGGGATTTGACTTTGTTTAGTTTGTACTCTGCGTGTGAGCCCTTATATCTGGAAAACATACAAGCAAGTTTATGCTGAAGTTCTGCAAATTTGTTTTTCATTTCTTTGTAGTTGTTTGGTCTGTGCAAATTTGAAGGGTACGTAATCTAAAATGATTTTATGCTTTTGGAGGTTGCTGGTGCAAGCCAAGCAATGGTTACTTTCTTTGCTTAATAGGTATTTCCAACTTCCTTGATTTTTGTCAATTTTTTTGATGCTGCCACTACTACCCAATTTTAGATAATTAATTTAATAATCACCTCGAAATCTGAAACTTAAATCTGAGAGGGTATATTTTATGTTTGTGCTTGGATCACATTTACAGTTTGAGGCTTGTATATGATACTTAAAACGTAATCTCTTTAGTTTCCTCCGTAGCTAGGAAGCACGGATACAGATACGTAATACGAATACGACACGATACAGATATGACGATACGGTAATTCTTAAAAATTGAGAATACAGGTACGGCGGGATACGGCTAATAAAAAATATATTTTATATTTTTTAATATAAATAATATTCACTTTTAAATATAAATATTAATACTTTAATTCAAAAATATGTAAACTTTTTATAATATATATGTAAATTTTTCATAAAACTCTATTATATATATAACTAGATAAAACCTGCCCCGCGTGTTGCCGCGGGATCATCCATACGATGTTATGAACATTGTGCATATCCGTTATCTATTAATGCGTTAATGGGTTGAATATTGCGTTGATGCGGGTGTTTGCCGTCTCAATTATCAAATAAGGTGTAAGGTTTCTCAAACATTCGTCTATATTTTACTCGACCCATGCGCTGCTGCGGAATCTTCTGATAAGGGATTTTTTTCATCTATATTAGCAAGAATTCTTAAACATTGGTAAGGTGTAAGAAATTTTAAACATTCACTAAACTCATTATAGGTTAAAATAATTGAACTATACGCGTTGCTATGGGAACCCTAAACCCAACCCACGCACTACTGCGGGTCTTTTGCATTTCTACCGTTCTTTAAGATTTTAGAATTCCAAAGCCATTTCACAATTAAATTGGCCATTTGCATTTCTATTATGTATTAAGTTGTTAGAACTCTTAAACATTCACCATCTAAAAAATATCAGTGTAAGAGAGGGACTAAGATTGATTGTAAACAAAATGTAAATTGGAATTAGAGGTTACTAATATCATGGAGGTATCCAACCTTAATTGTTTTAAGGTATGCAACATTAATAATGAAAAGTGGTGACAATTGATTTCTTTTATGGTCTAACATATATTAGAAACAAAGTTTCAAAAAGACGGTGACAATTGATTTCAATCATGGTCTAATTTGTATTAGAAACAATGTTCCAAAAAGATAGGAGTTGGTAACACTATGATAAGTCATAGACATAGTTAACTACATTGTTTACCGCCTAATGATCACTCTTGAAAGGAGTTTTTAGGGTGGAATCTTCTATGATGCTCTCCTTGATGAAATCTCTGGGATAATTCCCTTGATAAAGTAGGAATATAATTGAAAGAAAATACATATATGATCCATACATAGTCAAACCCCAAATTTGATAGTAATACCGCATAGTTTCCTGGAGATGGACTTCATGAAGAGCAAAGATGGCCAAGGGATTCTTGTCAAATGCCACTATGAAACAAACTGATATATTTAAATATATTTGTTACTTAAAAGAGGGAGCGAGAGCATAAAACCAAGGGATTCTTATAATCATTAATTTCCAACGCAACACTATAATCGTGAAGCATATGCACAATTTGTCCCACTTAATGAAATCCTATGTTCTTTATACCCATTTGTATAAGTCTAATAAAGGCAAAAGAAAAAGTCCAAACTCAAAAGTTAATACATAATAGAAACCAAAACTAAAGCCAATCTGAAAATTATAATGCTTTAACCATGATAAATTAAATAAATCAAGAACCTGATTCATATGATAGGCACCAAATACAAATGAAGTGGACATACTACAAAGTTATTTTGCTCAATCAAAAGTTAACAAATGAGCTTCTCATCTTTAACCTGACTGAATTTGCTAACTTTGTACTACAGACTTAGCCATTACAAAGTTAACAAATGAGCTTGTCTTGTTACTTCCCATCTTTAACCTAAACCCAACAATGTACAGTTAATTAGGCAAAAGATAGAACACCTATGATCCGCAAATCAATAGACATAGAAGAACAGAAAATGAAGAACCATAGAGACCAATCCAGAAATCACTTATTCAAGAAATGAAAGTAGTTGATATCTCCGCATCTATCATTCAAAATTTTCATTGGCATATATTGAATACTTTAAAATTAAAATAATTAAATTTAATTAAATAACTATAGGAAATAAGTAACTACAGGTGTCACTCTATCTGTTGCTATCCACAGAAATGAAACTAAACAGAAAAATTGAAATTTAAGGATACACTTAAGCTAAGCACGACACGACAAAGTGATATTGTTTAACCATCCAACCAAAAGAACCTATCAATGTAAAGTAATATTGTTTTATAATCCCAAATGGGGATCAAAAGAACATGTAAGAGATTTGTCCTCTTTGGCAAAAAATCTTGCAATATTATAACTTATGAGTATTCGAACATTAGAAGCCATAAGATTCATTTTTTCGCCCAATGTTGTTACCTTGTTGAAATTATTCATAAGATGAACCATTTTTTTAAAAAAAATCTAATCATGTATTCAACTAAAAATAAATACGAAAGTTACCTTGTTAACTTGAAAGTATGAAAGTATAGTGTTCTAAATGAAGGGGACATTAATTTGTTTGGCAATGTAAGAACTGAAATAAAGGAGGAAAACAGAGGACATTTAAAGGGAAATATTTGCATAAGCTTAAAAAAATGTCTAACGTTACACATTAAAAAATTGGCCATTTGAGAATCAAATGGAGATTAGAATTAGAGAGCAGTAAGATTGATAGAAGGAAATAGTGTCAACTAAGCCAAAATGTACAGGCATTACAGGGAAAGTAAGCAGCATGGTGCAAGAGCCTGCATAATGGTCAAGCTTCGACCTAAAGGCTGTAAATGGTCGTGAGCAAATTATGCACTCCTTATCGTAATGTGCTTTGTACTGCAGTCCGAAGTGAAGAGAAACTCACGACAGTAGTACACAGAAATGTTAACTATAAAAGGAAGAAAATTAAACGAAACTACCGTAAAGAACCCCAATAATAGAATATAGGTAAGGCAGATGGTTCGCAAAGAAACATAACATAAAAAAGTGGGAAAAAAAATTAAAGGTAAAGCTTAAAAGACTTCAGAAGTAGCTTATTTGCAACCTGCTCACAACAAACTTCAGATACACCAGTAATGAAGAGAAACAGTAGAACACGAAGTAACTGGAAGCATAGAAATGGCAATAAGGAAACCCACAATACTAAGGTTTGGCAATTCAACAGCAGATCCAGTATCAATCCAAAATTCTTACAATACTAAGGTAGTTGTAAGAAGATAACAGATTAATTCTCACCATCTAAACCTAAATAAGCTTATTACCGAGTCCAGGTTCCCTGCCAGCAAAATAAAACAGAGCTAACATAAGAGTTACATGGGACAAACCAAAATACTTTATTTTGATACCAATCCTAAAAGTTACGCTAAATTTGAAATGCAAAGACTAAAAACACTTATGGAGGTCCGGGATTGCAACATAAATTGAGTGAAAGAAACAAACCAAGAGATCTAGCGGATGATTGGAGGTCTGGGATTGCAAGGAAGACGAAACCTATACAACAGACAAACAAATCACTCAGCAATCAGGCACAACAGCAAAGATCAAAGCAACCAACACAAAGGAAAGAGGCCAAAGCTAGTAGTTAGACAGAACATTCACTACATTAAGGTATAAGCCTAGAAATAAAACCAAGTGTGAGTTAAGAGAAAGGACCCAGGTGTGGTATTAAACCCAAATCAGCTACACAACATAGCAGGGCAAGTAGAATCCCCAAGAGTAAATGGAAAATTGAAAACCATATGGCAAACTACAGCTAAGTATTGAAGCAAGAACTACACTGAGGGAAAAGAACCAACCAAGAAATATAGTTGAGGAGTCAATAGCAACAATGTAGACCAGGAAGGAACCTGAACAACCAACATAAACAACTCAAAAATAGCTATAAGGAAGTGAAAAACAAAACCAAACAAAAAAAGCATAAACTAAAGCTGAAAATGAAGAAAACCCCCATTTGCAAGACTTAAAAATACAATGAACTCTAAAGATAATTATTAATAAGGACTCCCAGAAAGAGAAAACAATCTTAAAATGAAGTAAAAGACCCAAAAGAGGCTGCTCACCAGTAGCAAGAAGACAGAGTAATGAAGAACAGTCAGGACCCTACATTGTCAAGATAGAAAGACAGTTAACAAAAGGAAGCTAAGCCATTTAGTAAGACTAACGATAAAAACCACAGAGTTTTGAGCAAGAGTAATGGGAAGCACCAGAGAGCTTCAAGGAACTCACCGTGAGAGTTGCAAGATAAACAGCAGCGAACACAGGGAGCATTGCAAAGAGGAAAAGCGGAATGAAGTGAAGGAACATGAAAGAAATAGATTACATGGAAAAGGAAAGAAAAAACACCAGAATGGAACAATTAAAGAAGAGAACAAACTTGATGGGTAGCTAAATCGTTCAAATGGAGCTGGAGCAGATATGAGCAAGAAGAAAGTGAATTGGATTATCCTGAGACAGCAAGCATATTTTCATTAAAAAAAAGTATAGAATGATTAATGCCAACAAATGAAAAAAAAATAAAAAGGAAATGACCTCACATGTGGCAATCTTTTGGATTGGGACAAAGCAATTTTCATACAGTTTCTGGTCAATTATGCTATATATGGAAGCTGAAGATAGAATGCAGCCACATCTGTTACACTAATCTTCTCAATGCCCTACTCTACTACCTTGATCATGTATTGGAACTAAAGTAGGAGGATTTGGAAGGCCAAATTTGACAAATTATTAGTTATGACCAACACACTGGCTTCTATTAATTCTCCATGAAACAGGCACACATCACACTTTATGGTCATAGAAACAAATTTAATAGCAGCAGACCAATGAACTTATTGTGGATGTTACATTGGCAGCAAATATATAAACATATAAAGTTAACAATGGGATGTTAAGCTAAGAGGCTCAGGAATAATCAGACAAACCAGTAGCTATTTGTGCAACGCAGATCAGAGGGAAGAGAGAGCAATAGTTATACTTAGGCCTAGATGAATATGATGCGGTGAATATTGTCGGGAATGCAAGTTTGCTAAAAGAATATAGAATTTAGGAGTCCTACTGTCAAGTCAAATATGGTGAAAGTCATCCATCTATGACAAGGGAGGTTTCTCTCTTCTATATGGGTGTAGGCCAGTCAATGAGATTCTTAAAAAGAGAAGCAGTTCAGAAACAGGGTGTTACTTTCAAGTTAGAAAGCTCATGTTGTCTTTGAGGATTTACAATATTTAATTTCAAACAAAGTAAATAAGCAATATCCTATACAGCAATCAACGTAACGTACCTTGATATCTTCCTGAGGAATTGCCCAAGATGGTGCAATAGGACCATTTGCAGCCTACAATAGCGTAATTAAAACATAAGTTGAACATGATTTATGTAAATCTAAAAGAGAAGTCATGCAACTCTAATGCTAAAAGCAACTGCTACCGACCAGAAAAATTCATGCAATAAGACTGAGAAAAGTTAAGAATCAAAATAATTTATAGCAGCTCCATGAAAATCAACACAGATGCTCACATTTTATTGGCAAGCTTTTGACATGAGAATGTGAATGATTAAAAGAATGCAAAATTTTAAGGAAAATCAGAATTTATATTAAATTGAACTAAAGTGACGAAGAAGAAATTTTATTAAACCAAAAGAAATCCCAACCCCAAACACAATTGATCAAATAGATTCAGATTCAGGTTTAATCCTCAAGAAATCCCAAACCCAAACACAAAAGAATGCAATTTAAAGATGTTTGAAAGCTGCAACATCACTGTCTTAAACCTCCAAATAGATTCAACATCACTGTCTTAAACCTCCAAATAGATTCAAATTCAATGTTGCTTGCTTAAACCTTCAAATAACACCCATAAATTTAGAAAGGCAGTCAAAAAATAATTTTAAAAGTAGGCAATCAAACCTGTAAGCATAGGCTTCTTAATTCCTGTTTTATTCATGCAACAGGGTTCTACAGGAAACATTGAAACAAACTTTTAAACTCAAGTTAAGAAGTAATACTGGATATTGATAGTAGCAATTTTTTTTCAATCAAATTAAAACCATTTTACTAATTCTCACAACTGTAGTAAGTTGAAAACAGCTCTCAAAGATTTCCCTCACCTAGTCTATATATAATAAAATTGCTCTCACAATAATTATCCTAAGCATTTCCATCACAAAAACAAAAGAACATCTAAGTCTCTTATGGAAGATAGCACAACAACTCATTAAAGAAAATCCTGAAACATTTAATGCCATATACCTGATGTGTGCTTGATAGTAGCAATTTTTTTTCAATCAAATTACAACAACTCTAATGTGTGCTTGTTTCAAGAATTTGAGGACTTTACCCTCTTTACCAAGGTCTTGGGATAGAATTCTTACCAATGGTTCAAAGCAGGTTCCTACGTAAGAAAACCAAAACTTAATTAAGAATGATGTATTTGAAGACAAAGCTGTTATTCAAATGCCAAAACAAACAACTAAAGTAGGCAAAAAAAAAAAAAGAAGCAACAGAGTGGGAGGTCTAATAAACATATTAGGATTCGAATTCAAACAATAAAAGTAGTGCAAAAAATAATACAAAAACCTTATGTACGAAATGATGAAAGAGTTATAATGCTTCAAACCTATATACATGATCCAGCAAGATTCCAGTCCCTCTTGCAGCAAATTAACAGACAAATATAGTTGAAGGCCTCTCTGTCAAGTAAAAAAATTAAACAGGTCAAAAAATTTAAACAGATCCAATAAACTATTCCACAAACACAAAAGCAGGGATTTGATCTCAGGCTCCATAAACTATGTGGCATGATTATAGGGATCGGAATGAAACCCAAGAAGAATATAATGCAAATGTTAGTGATAATAAAGAACAAAAATAAATGAACCTTAAACCACCGACCCTATAAAGAAGGGCATGATTGATTAACCACAACTCAAATGATTCAGTTGATAGGATAAAAGAACTGTAGCAGATATTTAATGAACTCATTTCTCTTTTACTGGAAATGAAGTCTCGATTAGATATTTCAATAAAAGGAATTCATTAAACATGCTTATCAAAGTGAGAATATTAACACAATATAATAGTAGACACGATATTATCAAGTGTTGAATTAGATCTTACTTCAATTGAAAATAGTAAAATTTGTCACTTCAAAACATCAAATATGGCAAGGAGACAAAAAAAAGGAAAAATGGGAAATAGGTAATTACGTGCAGGCTGCAGCAGTGTTTGAGTTACAATTTGAAAACAAATAAACTGAGAATGAAAAGGCTGGAAACCCATAAACACAAACCTATATATATGATCCAGCAATATTCCAGTCCCTCTTGTTATCTGCAGCAAATTAACGGACAAATATAGTTGAACGCCTCTGTCAAGTAAAAAATATAATAGGTCAAAAAAAATATAACAGGTCCAATAAACTATTCCACAAACACAAAAGCAGAGATTTGATCACAGGCTCCATAGACTATGTGGAACATGATTATAAGGTTCGGAATGAAACCAAGAAGAATAAAATGCAAATGTTAGTGATAATAAAGAACAAAAATTAAATGAACCTTAAACCACCGACCCTATAAAGAAGGACATGATTGATTAACTACAACTCAAATGATTCAGTTGATAGGAGAAAAGAACTATAGCAGATATTTAATGAACTCATTTCTCTTTTACTGGAAATAAAGTCTCGATTAGAATAGGCAACACATCTGACATTTCAATAAAAGGAATTCATTAAACATGCTTATCAAAATAAAAATATTGAAGAATATTATTGAACACAATATAATAGTAGACACGATATTATCAAGTGTTGAATTAGATCTTACTTCAATTGAAAAAAGTAAAATTTGTCACTGCAAAACATAAAATCTGCCAGTGAGACCAAAAAGAAAAAGGAAAAATGGGAAGTAGGTAATTACCTGCAGGCTGCAGCAATGTTTGAGTTACAATCTGAAGAACAAATAAACTGAGAATGAAAAACAACAATAGGAACTTATCATCAATATTTCACCTTTTCATAAAAACAAAAAAATTATAGTACAGAGTCCACATTCTCTTCATTAACCAAATGAATTTGGCCTTGTTTTAACATTCACTCATTTCATTATATGGAAAAATTGCACTCAAGAAATTAAAACTTTGGAACAAAATAGCAGACAAATTAATGGCCTAGGTATAGATATAGTATTCATCAAAAAAATAATCTTATCATGCTTTGGACCCAAAAAAAAAATCTTATCACGCTGGACCTAGTTTGAACAATTTGAATAGAGCCAAAAGCCCATAAGCCCCAACAAACAAATAATTAAGTCTTTGGAAACCTCCAAAGTCCAAGCCATGGACGTGGAGAGTCCATAGCCTCTACCTGCAACTCTTTCACTGAAGTCAGCCACGTCTATAGCATAATACATATTTGATGGCAAAAGATAGTTTGAAGGTTTTGAAGCTCTGCATGTATTACCTGATAGATAGGGCAAATTTCCCAAAATGGTGCGCTATTGCAGCACCAAATGGAAAATCCTTGGAGACTTGATCTATAGTTATTTTTCCTCCTTGCAATTTATTTCCTCGATGGTCTGATACATGTATCGTTACAGCCCGCTTCCTTTGCTGGAAAAATTTGAGATAATTAATTCCTCAAACCAAATAGGGGAGAAAAATAGGGGAGAGGACAACATGTGAGAAACAAACCAAAATTTTTGCAAAAAAGTTAAATTGAAGAGAAGAACACAAACCTAGCAAGAAACCCAGTGAGCAATGAAAGAAAGTGAGGACTGAGGGAAGACGGAAGTGAGCAATGAAAGAGAAACCCAGAGAGATGACCACCTTAGGAGGAGAATGCAGCAAGAATGAGGAGCGGAGGAATTTTTTTGGTTGCTAGCGGATGAGAATGAATTGGTGATAATGCTTAGATTTTGTAGAGAGAAAATGAGGAGAAGAAAATAGGGAGGGGAGAGAACGGCGGGAAGGAAGGAAAAATAATGGAAGAAAAAAAAATTCCTCTTTATATGTTCTCTATGTTAGGGTTCCTGATAATTTTGATCAAATGGCTATAATTGCTCTAACATGTGTAGGTAGCATCAACGGTTTATATTAAAACAGAAACTAATGGTAAAAAGGTGGTGGAAGTGGGAGCATGTGAGTGGAAAGTGGGTCCCATAAGTCTCAACCAATAGGAGAGCTCCTTATAATACAAAACAAAATAAACCCTTAATATCAAGCTAAACCCTAATCTGAATGGGACCCACATTACTCAAAACCATACTAAACCCTAAGCCTTGTGGGACCCATAGCATCAACCAATGGAAATGATCCAAATGGCGCATGAAGAGGCATTCTTGAGAGACACATGTCAAGATATGGTTCAAAAGAAGGTACGTTCTTTGCTTTTATATTCTACTTAGATTAGATACTTAGATATTAACACAAATATAAAATAATGTCTAAATAATTTAACTAGTTAAGTATATCAAGTGGGCTGTTGTTTTATTGGGCATGTTAGCTAACTAATTCAGAGTCTTAAGTCCATTACCTAGGGGTGTTTGGTCTTTTACTGTCTATTTAAGTTGTTTTCTACGAACCAGAGAATATTGCCATCGTCGGAGAGTGTCGTTGCTTGCGCTACTACAAACAAAGTACTAACAGATTTCCTTCAACAAAACTCTATTCTCTTTCTCCCCAATCGATCTCCTCCATTTTTTTGGGATTAGACACTTTTTTGTTTCAATTTAAGTTTAAATTTCGGAAAATGAAGAGAAAAGAAAATCCCCAATTTGGCGTGTCCCGGCGTATCTAGACCGTGTCCGACCGTGTCTTGACCGTCGTTTGCTTGTTCACCGTGCCCGGGAGTATCCGATACGCGTGCAGCAGTATTGTATGAGTGTCAGTATCCGATATGTATCGGATACGGATACGTCAGGGGTTTTGACGTATCCGTGCTTCAGAGCTCTGTAGTCCATGCTGAGCTGATGAAGTGATTTTTCTTTGTTCTCTCCTTATTTACAGTTGCATATATATTAGAATTCAAGTTCCATTTGATTGGGAGTTTTGCCAACCACCACTCTACTTATAGTGGATTGTCTGATGAATCATTAACCTCTTATATATTTACCAATTCCTTGCTTATATAAGCACGAATTGGATAGATATATGCCTTGATGCTGAAAAGCGACCTATTTCAGTCCTGATCATATACTACATAAGATTCATTTCTCTCTCAATTTCAAAGAATTCTTCTCAATCTTAAGGCAAATCTCATCATTCTAACTGAAACAACAACGTCAGGACAGAATCCACTCTTAACGGCTGCTGGAGAACATTACAGTATATACAATCTTTACATTCATTAATGAAACCTCTTTTTATTTTATGGAAGGATTGTGTATCATGTATAATCACAACACCATGAGTACTAAAATCATATACAAACGAGGAGAATTATATGTTTTCGAGAATCAGAGGAATAAAATTAGGTTACATAGATTTGTTTGTTCAATTTCTCTTCTTTTTCAAGTTAATGCATTTAATTTTTAAGTTACTATGACCATTAGCAACTATTATGTGTAGAAGAACAAGAAGATTTTCATATATATAACTACCAACTAATATGGAATCTAGCTCCAAGAAGCAATATGCACGATCGTAATTAGCTGCTGCTGCAATGTGGCTACTCTATTAGTAGTAGTCTCTTTTTACAATTACGATTGCAGCTTCTCATCCAATGCTCGCAAATTACAACAGACATGCCTTCTAATAATTAATAGTAATTGGTGGAAGGTATATCTGCTGTAATTTGCGAGCATTAATCCGGAAAGGATCAAAAACTGCAGTCGTACCGTACGTAATTGTAAAACTGGCTATCTATTAATACTAGCCACATTGCAGCTGCAGCTAAGACAGAATCAGTTTGCGACGCGCTCGGTACGGTGGATGTTGCCCCCCATTTCAATCCTCCTGCACTTGAGATGATGATCTGGATTAGTTTGCAGTTCTCTGGATAAAGGTATGATGAGTCCTTTTGTTTCCTTTCATCCACTTTCTCCCAGCCACGCTACCCAAACCAATAGGAAGTTGTGCCCTGGTTGCCCCCTGCTTCCTTAGTTTCCCTTTTAATCGCCTGAAGCTGTTGATGTAAAATGCTTTAATTTGCTTCAAATGAAAAAGCTCTTTTCCGTCACTTGTGATAATTATGGGTGTCAAATTAGCGTCAAAACCAGAAACAAGTGAGTAACCAGTTTAGGCTTCTAGGCCCAGCATTTTCTTGGTTAACTGCCTTGTATATAATTAATCATTCATATCAAATTGTCTGCATGAGATCCACGCTCATTTAATCAAAAGATCTAATTGGATTTATATATAATATAGTTGGAGAGCTCAATCCGTCTGGTTAATAAGGCTGAAACTCAATGCGGATGTTGCTTTCTATCCCACCACACCACGCAGCAACTGCAAGCTTCGAGAGGAAATTTACCAATCTGCATATGCTAGTGGAGATTGATTGATGCATCGGTTTTAATTTCAGAGATCCACTTGGACTTGGGTGACAAGACTTTATGGCAACATATATATGGTTTGAGCACTCTTCTTTCTCTCATGTGAAACCAGAAATTGTCAAGTGGGTGAGCATAGAGTTTTGGATGGATTTTTACCATCATTCATTTGTAACCAATATTTTGAAGGATTTATATTTGATGCACTGTTAGTGCATCAATTCTATACACTATAGAAAATATATTTTGAAGGATATATATTTGATGCACTATCGGTGATACATGTGACGACGGCCAGACAACCTCAGAAAATGGTCACTAAAACTAATAGTGACACAAATTCATACTTACAGTGACGATAATTGGCCTCACTAAAAATGCAGTTAGAGATTGTGATAGCACCCTGATAATCCAAAGAGAAGAAAGGGATGCGAAACAGAGGAAAGGGATGAGAAACAGAAGAAGAAAATAGATGAGAATATTTTTTGAGAGAATTATCTGATAGTTCTTTTTCATTCCATAACCATATTTGTAGCCAGTACACAACAGAATCCGGTGTCTAAGATCATGAGCCCGACAAAGGGGTCCCATTTACAACGTCATTCATTCACACGCATAACAACTTTTATTCTATACTATTTTGGATTCTTCTTCATCACAAAACCCTGGTGCTATGGAGGCGGTGCTCTCGTGCGTTTGCCCCTATCATCAGCAATGCTTGGGCTGGGAGTTCAGTTGGGCTGAAGCGGTCTAGACCCTTGGCCTTGGATCGTATCAGTACCTTCCCCTTCAGACTCAACCATGTCCTCAATGTTGAAAGCTGAGTAATTAGTCTGAATATCATCTATCCATTCCCAAGTTGCTTCCTCGTTAGGCAACTGCTTCCACTTAATCAGCAAGTGAATGTGGTACTGGCCTTGGTGTTGAAATTTTCTTGACATCAGAACAAACTCAGACTCGAGCACAAGCTGATCATCAATGGCTAATGAGGAAGGGGGTTGGGTTTGGAACTTACATCGCCGTGAAATGCCTTAAGCAGGGAGACATGAAAGACAGGGTGGAAAGATTCCGTTGGTAGTTTCAGCTCATAAGCAACTGTTCCGATCTTGTTAAGAATCTAAAAGAGACCAAAGTACTTCTTGGCCGATTTATGAGAAATTCTTCGAGCCACTGACTGCTGGCGATATGGTTGTAACTTCACCAAGACCCAATCCCCAACTTTAAAATGCTTCTCTTGGCGTTTGCGGTCTGCTTGCATTTTCATACGGTTCTGGGCCTTGCCAAGTTCACCTTCAGCCTTGCTAACAGAGACTGTCGTTCAACCAAATAATCTTCAAGTTGAGCAATTTTTTAGCACCAGGCAAGTAAGAAGCAATAGTGGACGGAGCACATCCATACACCGTTTCAAATGGTGTCATGTTTGTGGCTGAATGGTAGGTAGTGTTATAAGACCACTCTGCCCAATGCAAAATTTTGCTCCAAGACTTTGGCTTATCCCTTGCAAAGCATCTTAAATAAGTCTCGAGACAATGGTTGAGCACTTCTGATTGCCCATCCGACTGGGGATGATAAGAGCTGCTATGATTCAATTTAGTGCCTTGGAGTATGAAAAGTTCCTTCCAAAATGAGCTAACATACAATGGGTGCCTGTCACTTACAATAGAGCGTGGCAAGCCATGTAGTTTCCCAATTTCTTGAGAGAACAAAGAAGCCAATTGAGGAGTAGTAGTATGTGGAGGAAGAGCCAAGAAATGGGCATACTTTGATAGCCGGTCAACTATTACCCAGATTGTAGTTTTACCCTGAGACAATGGCAGATGGGTAATGAAATCCATAGCTATGTCCTGCCATATGTGAGAAGGAATGGGTAAATGATGTAAGAGCCCAGCTTGCTTTGAGGGTAGGTACTTAACTTCTTGACAGATTCTGCAATTAGCCACAAAGCTTGCTACTGACTTCCTCATGCCATTCCAAAAGAAATTTGCGGCCAAACGACTTAAAGTCTTAGCAACTCCAGCATGTCCACCAGTTAAGGTGCAATGATATTCTTGTAACAATGTTTGTTGCAAAGGATGTTGGTCTGGTATGACTATTCGACCATGTCTCATTAGCAGCCCATCTTGTATGATAAGGTTAGGGAACCTTTCAGGATGCTCCTTAACACTGTCAAAGAACTCTTGTCCCTTGTATCTTTACTATAATACTTCTGTAATTGCTCAAGGAAAGAGAAAGTTGGCCCAGAAAAAGCACACATCTCTGCCGTTTTAGAAAATGAGCGAGACAAGGCATCTGCTGCTTTGTTTTGCAGACTCGGTTTATAGAGAATGGTGTACTGATAACCCAGTAGCTTAGCCAACCATCGTTGCTGCTCTGGTGTTTGGATGGTTTGATTCATCAGATTGCGAAGGCTCTGCTGATCTGTATAAATCAAGAAGGGTCTGCCCAATAAATATTGGTGCCACTTCTTGACTGCCTCGATGATGGCAAACATTTCTCGGGCATAAGTGGAAGCCATTTGCATCTGGGAATTTAATTTCCCGCTGAAGTAAGCAATGAGATGACTTTGTTGTGAGAGCACATCTCCAATCGCAGTCATCGAGGCATCAGTCTCTAGCGTGAATGGTTGTGTGAAATTCGGCAATGCTAATACTGGAGCAGAGACCATTACTTGTTTAAGTGTTTCAAAAGCTGCAGTAGCTTCTTTGGTCCATGAGAAATTATCTTTCTTTAGAAGATCAGTCAATGGAGCAGCCAGTGATGCATAGCCTCGTACAAATTTTCTGTAATAGCTTGTGAGCGCCAAGAACCCAC
Organism: Corchorus capsularis; assembly: GCA_001974805.1. NCBI lineage: Eukaryota > Viridiplantae > Streptophyta > Magnoliopsida > Malvales > Malvaceae > Corchorus > Corchorus capsularis. The sequence goes on along the minus strand of AWWV01011708.1, from coordinate 107,464 downwards.
GAATTTTCTAAATGACATAAATGCTCTTGCAATGTTTTACTGTAGACCAAGATATCATCGAAGAAAACCAATACAAACCTTCGAAGATATGGTCTGAAGAGCTCATTCATGGCTGATTGAAATGTCGATGGAGCATTTGAGAGCCCGAAAGGCATGACCAAGAATTCGTAATGCCCATCAAATGTCCTAAAAGCGGTCTTAGAAATGTCAGCTTCTGCCATCCGAATTTGGTGGTACCCTGTCCTTAAATCGATTTTAGAAAATACTGATGCTCCATGGAGTTCATCTATGAGCTCATTGACTGTTGGGATGGGAAATTGGTCTCTAATAGTTGCGGCATTCAACGCCCTATAATCCTCACAGAATCACCATGACCTATCTTTTTTCTTAACAAGAAGAACAGGTGAGGGAAAAGGGCTAAGACTGGGTCTGATGATTTCCTCTTTCAGCATCTCAGAGATAAGTAACTCCATGTATTTTTTTTTTTTTGTTATAAGGATATCTATAGGGCTTGACATTGATGGGTGGCGTACTAGGTAGTAAGTGTATTCGATGATCACAAGCCCTGGTCGGCGGCAACCCTTTTGGAGGCTAAAAAATATGATGATATTTTTGCAGCAATTTATGTAACTTTGGTGGGGTTGTGGGCAATTGTTGGGGATTTACTTCTTGGGCTGCTTCAGCCATTACCAAGAGATGAGCTGATTCAATTCCATCGGTTTGGGTCAGCCTCCGAAATTGGGCCAGAGTGAGAGCAGACACTTGCGGAGGCCCAATGCCCGAGAGAGTGACTCACTTCCATGGAGGAATGTCATAATGAGGCCCGAAAAATCCATAACAATTGGTACCAATTGGGAGAGCCATTGAATCCCTAGAACCACCTTTGCACCATGAATATCGAGCAAGAACAGATCAAGGGTAAATTGGTGTTGTTGCAATTCAATGTTGAGATCTGACATACGTCCAGAGCATTTCAAGGTTTCCCCATTTCCAACTTCAATGGTCAAAGGAGGGGCAGGTTGCACAAGCAGGTTAAGAAAATGTGCTACCCAAGGTTGAACTAAATTATGGGTGCTGTCGGAGTCCACCAAAACCGTAAACAAGTGCCCTGCTATTTTGGCGTTCAGCTTCAAACACCGGTGTGGCGAATGGCCATGAAGAGCATAGTAAGAGACTTGAAAATCCTCTAAGTCAGGCAGGTTATAGTTTTTGGGTAAAGGGGGTAAGGGTAATGAAGATAATGGCGGTGACTCGGTAATAGGACTAGCCTCGATAGCGAGAAGTTCCCCAGAGTCATCTTCATCCTCTGTCTGAAAAAAGAATAAAAGGGGCGGTGTGACACTTATGGCCTGGAGTGTATTTCTCATCGCAATTATAACAGAGCCCTTTGGCTCTTCGGGCTTGCATCTCTGCCGGCGTTAGCCGTTTGACTTGTGGTGCCGGAAGAGTAGGAAGCCGTGGCGGCGCTGGTAAGGTAGGGGCCTTATAGGTGGTGGTAGTATATTCTGAATTGATTTTGGTAATCCCCCATAAGCATGTACAGGAGGTACTCGACGTATTGTCTTCTGAGCATTGAGCTTGGCCTCAATCATCTTGGCTAAGGCAAGAGCATGGGTAAGACTCGGGGGTGATTGTGGTATCACCTCGTGTTGGATTTCTGGATGAAGGCCTGAGATAAAGCAGTGTAGCAGATGTTCATCTGAAAGCCTCTTCACTTGATTGGCCAAGACCTCGTATTCTTGCTGGTACTCCGTTACCGTTCCCTTCTGTTTGAGCTTGAATAGAGCTGCGCTTGTATTCAGATACAAGGATGGACCAAATCTACTCACCAACACTTGGGAAAAGGACTCCCAACTCACTAACTGCCCATTTTCATACATCCACTGATACCAACAAAGCGCTTCCCTAGACATGAAGAAGCCTAGGATGAGAAGACGTTGCTCAGGATCCACCGAGTAGAAAGCAAAGTAACTCTCTGCTTGGAGAAGCCAGGCATGTAGGTTGGTTCCATCAAATGGGGTGAGATAAAATTTTGGGGTTTTAATGGTGAAGATATATGGGGGTTTTGGGAATTTCTGGGTTTTGTTGGTGATTTCTATGGACTGATCTGTGTTTGAAGAGTTTCCCATTAGGATGGAACGAGGTAAAAGTGTCATCCTGGGGTTTCAAGTTTTGTGATTTTGGTCTGCATATTTTGGATGGAGGTTTGATTCTCGACAATAAAGTGATCTACCTTTAGGGCTATTTTTTCTTGGGATAGTAGTTCTTGTATCTGGGCATTGATGGATTCGGTGAGGCTAGCTATGGCGTCAGCCAAAGAGGAATTATCATGTTTGGGAGGCATGACTCTCAATGAGAGCACCAATGATAGCACCCTGATAACCAAAAGAGAAGAAAGGGATGCGAAACAGAGGAAAGGGATGAGAAACAGAGGAAGAAAATGGATGAGAATATTTTTTGAGAGAATTATCTGATAGTCATTTTTCATTCCATAACCATATTTGTAGCCAGTACACAACAGAATCAAGTGTCTAGGATCATGAGCCCGACAAAGGGGTCCCATTTACAAAGTCATTCATTCACACGCATGACAACTTTTATTTTATACTATTTTGGATTCTTCTTCATCACAAAATCCTTGTGCCATGGAGGCGGTGCTCTCGTGCGTTTGCCCCTATCAGCAGCAATTCTTGGGCTGGGAGTTGAGTTGGGCTGAAGCGGTCTGGACCCTTGGCCTTGGATTGTATCAGATTGACACCTCAGTAATATGCAAACCAAAAAATTTAGAAGCCTCTCTAAGCAAACAAATATAATTTTCTCTTCTTCTCTGACGTTAACCCAACCTCTTTAGTTTTCACGCATGCAATTGCTAGGATCTGAAGGATTTAGAGCTTTCAACGTTTGAAATCCCCACAAAATTTGTTAAACACCTATGAGCAACTGCTTGGTGTTTGCCCATGCGACTCCTAACAAATTAATGTATTTTTCTTTTATGGGTTTCGAAAAGAGTTTTTTCAAATTTTATCAATCAAACAAAGGATTCAAGGATTTGAGGTTCTATTTTTATTTGAGATGATTAGATTCAATCGACCAAAGGAATAAAAATTGGGGTTTTTTAGGGTCAGATTGTCGACAAATATTATTGTTGATTAATCCCCAACTTAGATTACAAATTAATCATTTTTCTGTTAATTAGAGATAAGAGATCTATAACATGTTAATGAAAAAAATACAATTTTTTCAAAAAAAAATACAATTTACTAGTTATTATTTTGAAGTTATGTATATTTACTTTGAAGGGCTTTTAAATTTCAAAGTTTGCATCTTAATGAGGTGGCACCACCTCCTTGATCGACAATGTATAGAATTTGATACACATTAAATATTTACTTATATTTTGAAGGGTTTATATATAATACACTGTCAGTGGAATTTAGCAGACTGCATAAGCGGGTCTTGAAGGTTGACATGTCTCTCCTAGGGATTAGATTGAAATATTTAAAATTTAATTAATTCATAAAATGAACATGTGTCAACTCCACAACCCACTTGTGGAGTCCAAAATTTACACCGTCAGTGTATCAAATAATTACCCTATTTTGAATGGATAATTATTTGATACACTAACAATGTAAATTTTGGACTCTACAAGCGGGTTGAGGAGTTAACACGTACCCATTTTTAGAATTAGTTTTGTTTTTAAAATTTAAAACTATTCCCTAAATGATACATATCAACTCTTAACCCTACATGTGTAGTCTACTAAACTCTACTAACGATGTACTATATATAAATCCATTTTTGAATTAATGAAAGCATCATCTTTTACCTAAAAAAAACAGTCACGGGCCAACTCTCGATATTTAAAGTCTTCGGGAGATTAATTAAAAAATCATACTCAAATCAAACAAATCTAGTCCATGGATCTAAATCTAAACCCTTTTTTTAAGGTTTCATTATTCATTAACAATTCATGCAAGCTATTAAAAAATAATACCATCCTTGGGAGAAAAGAACAGGAACATGAGTCAATGCTCTATAAATAGACTGAGATTCGTATCCCACCTCCTTCTATTTAATCTCATTTTTTATCCCTAACAATTTAAATTAGATTAAAGGCTCAAATAAGGGTCCGAACTTTCATAAAAATCTCAAATAATGACCCAAAACACAATTTCAATAAATTAAAGTACATATTTAGTAGATTATGACATATTGTGCAAAATATTAGCTAATTCTAGTATGTGAGATGTATATAAATTAAAAAGCACGGAAAAATTTTGTATCATACTATGTTTATTGAATTTATTTGGATTAAAATGTTTTGATTTTTAATTAATTTAATAACACTATTTTTCTATCAAAATTGATGTATAGGCATGACAAGCATTGGTTTTCATCTGAGGATAACCTAATTTGTAAAAATTTACTTAGTGTGTCTTCTAATTTGTTGAAATTGTGTTTTGGGGCCCTTATTTGAGATTTTTATGAAAATTCAGGCCCTTATTTAAGATTACATCCTTTAAATTATTATGGTATATATATTGGATCTAAACATTTCCAAAAAAACTCTTTTACAATAAGGTTTTCTTAATTTAAATTTTGATTTCCATCCTCTTTTATTCTCCATGTAATGGATCACATATTCGTGTACCTATAAACTCTACATGGAAAAAAATTGTTGATACATTTATCTCATGTTATCTATAGATCTCCTACCAATACGTCAAAATACCTTCTAAAATTTTAGCACAATTTTATGTGCGAGTTTAGCCTCACGTTATAAACCAGGATGATTTAAGATATTATTTAGTATTAAATAGAGTTTTAGTTTCTGTTGTTTCGGCCAAAAAAAAAATGAGTTTTAGTAATTGTAGCATTATTTTTCATGTGGCGTACATATTGTTAATTCGTTTTGATTCCTTCTCTAATTATAGGTTTTATAACCTTGAATTGATATACTTAGAATTAGGGCTGCATACGAGTCTAACTCAAACGAGCTTGAACATGAACTCAGTCATGTTCGCGAACATTTTATCTTGTTTAAGGTCGGCTCGTGTTCGTTTAAATTTTATGAGACTTGTTCGAGCTTGACTCGTTTATAAATTGCAATGTTCATGTTCGTTTATGTTCAGCTCGGTTAAATGTTCTTATTCGTGAACAATGAACAAACGGGTTCATGAACACTAATTGAACACGTTCACAAACATATTTTAATTTATCAATAAAATAAAAATTGTTTATGAACAACTTAGGTAAAGAATAAACAAACCATAACTAAACAAATAAACAAATAAATGATTTTAAATGGATATAATAATATATTTTTTAAACTTAATGATTCATAAACGAATTTTAAACGAGTATTTAAACGAACAATAAACAAGCTAATAAATCATTTATAGAAAATGTTCGTGAACATAAACGAACTGAACACTCATTGTTCAAGTTCGGCTCGTTTATTAAACGAACACTAAAATTTTGTTCAGACTCGTTTATTTGGAAAATAAACGAATATAAACGAGTTTTAACCGAATTTGTTCACGAACCATTCATCGAACATCATGTTCATTTGCAGCCCTACTTAGAAGTTAAAACTTTATACAGAAATTGACCAAGAAGACTGTTCTCGACTAATCTTTCTCATCAACCCTCCATCCATCCAATTAACCAAAATCAAACAAATATATAATATCTCCATCAAAAATAAAATGTAAGAACCACCTCCGCAATTTTCCCAAATTGAAAAGAGATTGATTTCTTCGGCCAAAAAAAAAAGAGAGATTGATTTCATATCCAAATTCTTGCATTCCATTTTTCTTGGGTATATTTGAACCCCTTAATTTGCTATCATTGAAATGAAGAACTGTCACCAAAGTCGAGAAGCTAACACATTAAAAGGGAACTCCCATCCTCCACCAATGAATGGTCAAAACAAAAATACTATATGAAAGAGAAAACATTGAAATGAGGACCAAGAAAGGGGGTTGAGTTGGAGGGGGGAAATCAGAAATGGAATTATGAATGGCCTTTGAAAAAAACCAACAATAAATGGGCCAGAGCCCTTATCAAATATATAAATGGGCTAGTGCAACGAAACTTAAAAAGATGGAAAAAGAAAACCCAAATAAGGGTACTGGCTGAGGACCCAATCCAACATCTTCAATGTTCTTCTAAGTTGTAAGATTCAGATATTGGGCTTCGAACGTTGATTTGTGTTACTAATTAGAAATGAGAAATAGTTAGAATAAAATATGTTAATCAAAGAGGAGCTCAATAGTATGCAAAAGAAAATTAGAGTTGTAAGGCATTTCATTTGGAAGGATAATATGATATATTGTACTGTACATACTCCTAGAAAAGTTCTCTAACAAAAGGATACACTTATTCTACTGTCAACATTTGATCTTCACTTTCACTCAAATCAGCCTACATAACAAAATGATGATACAAAGAGGGGTGCAAAACTACAGCAGCACGCGACACAACAAACTCGTTTGAGACGGGCATTATTTTGACATATAATAGTAAGTAATAATAATCACAGGTAAGAATCTAAGTACCCATAACTGTGTTTTTTGTTATACTGCAGCAAACTAGCATAAGTCCGGTCCCATATTCCTATGTACAGAGACTCATCATCTGGACTCAAAGATACACCTGATATCTCACCAAAGAAGTCAATCTCTTGTCTTTTCTGGAAGTCGCCCCTTGTACTATACACATGAACAAAATCTGCCGGTTCAGCGGCTACCATGAATTGCCCATCAGATGAAAAGCGGATCGATCGTACAGCACCCAAGTTTCCCTTGAGAGTCACAACTGGTGATGAGAGGTTTCTTATGTCCCATACTCTGCAGGTCTTGTCCTGATTTCCTGTAGCAAATATGCGTCCATCTGGATGCCATGCAGATGCAAAGGAGTAATCTAGATGACCCGCCACTGTGGCTACAGTCTGAGACCACAAGAAATGTATACTCAGTTCTAATAGCATTGTTACTATGAAGTATTTAGAAAGTGATACTTTGACTATCTATCAAAACCCTTTGTCAAAGCTTAGATCAAATTAGTAAAAACTAAAAGCATATATAAGTGCACTTGGTTTTGCGCAGCTTCTCAAAGGCACTGGTGCCAGAAATTTACAGGTGATTAGTGACAAAAAGGAAAAGAATTTAAACTAGAAGTGCAAAAACATGAAGCCGAAAACCCCAAGCATGTCTTTTTCCATAAAAGTAGAAAAGTAATGTATTTCTCTTAAATGGTTGGGTCACCATCGGGACTCGACCTTCTCCAAATTTAAATGTTTCAAAAAAGAAAAGAGGCAGTTTTAGTATATCAACAAGGGGCAGCAGAATGCATGAGAGATGAATGTACACGACCTCAGCCCTGCTCTTTCTCAAATTTAAACCAATAACTCATACTGGAGCAACCTTACTTTCGCACCAAGGTTCACCCATGCAGTTTTAAGATCATCTTAGAAAATTGATTTTGTACCTTCCCATTTTGTGAATCCACAAGCAACCCATCCAAGTTATCTCCAACAACAGTGATAAGCCTTCGGTCAGGGCTGAGTGATGTGTGCTGCATCAGAATAAAAAAGTTTAGTCAAGTAATTATAAGTAAAAGATAATTCCTCAGTCATAGATGATTCAGGTTAGATTTTTCTATTAAAAGTAGCAACCATGTCTATTATAGCCTTTGACGTGCAGATTTCACAAGTTAAATTAAGCATCTGTCTCCATTATGTGAAGATATCATTCACTTCAAATGACCATATGACTACCCTAGATCATTGCCTCTTTAAAAGCAATTGCATTAACTATGTAGGCACCATCCTAGCAATTAGAAAGGCTTACATTTACTGGCCAAGGAAAACGGAAGTGATTCAAAAGTTGAAATCGCTCTATATCATATTCTCTCACGCTACAGTCATTATTGGAGGCCATGAAATTAATTCCACCCCTGTAAAACAGCTTCAAATTTCAATCTACATTTTGTTCAATATATTGTGCTCAATCAAACTGCCAATCAGCAATGATAATGCTACCTCAAGCTGTCATATATCTCAATAGCGTTTGTAATTGCATTATCATCATAGGTCGTCCGGGTACAAAAGCTTACTCCTTTTCTGTCCAAGTGCTGCAGCAACAGGAAATGAAAATGTACAACATCAAACACCAAAAAAAGAAAGTACAACATAAACAGAATGACAAAAAATAACCCAACTGTCACTAGAAAAAATAGCATATCCATACAGTATGCAGCAGACCTCAAAACATTCAATATCAGCATAAATAGGAAAAGGCTGCAAATATTAAATTACCTTAAAAGTAAGCTCTCCCTGGAACCCTCCTGCAACCATAAAATTATCCTTGACTGCTAGTGTGCTTATTTGAGTTTGTGTAAAACCTTCAAGTAGACTTCCCGGATATTTCTAGTTACAAGGCAATAGAAGTTAGCAGATAAAAATCGACAAGAATTTAAATAACAATTCTCAAAATCACTCATGCTGACAAGGAAAGATAAGAAGCAATAGGTCTAATGAAATACCTCTGTAGGCGCTACATGCCCAGCAAAATTAAGTATCTCGGATAGATTGCAAGACAAAGATGACCAATGCATAACTGAGTAGTTGGACATAAGGTAAACATCATGTTTTGAAGTAGCCCAAACCAAGTTTCTTAGCTGCAAAGATTTTCCCAACAGGTTAAGTTCAGATAAAAAGCGTCTAGATACACTTTCAGTTACATAATATAAAACCCAAAAATGCTTTCCGGACTAGAGACACCAAAAACGTATCATAAAAAAATAATGGGAATGAGATGCTATCACTAGAACAAACGAGTATTTTGCTCCAATGATATATTGTTCATAAAGATCCTTTAGAAACAGAATATAGCACAACAGACACTTCACCAAACTAAAGACACAAGAAATATCATATCATAATTCTATTAATGAAAATTAAATGTATAAACAAAACAAGTTCCATTCAACCATTAGGTTTTTTCTGTCAAAGGATAAGGGGCAAGTTACAGTTTGAAGGGTAGTTATTTGTGAAATTTGAGAGATTGAGATTGTTAAACAATATAATAAATCAAATGAAGAGTGCTTGTTGTTAATTGTTAGCTCCACCTAAACTTCGACATCAACTCTGGTTTGGATGGTAAGAATAGCATTTCAGAGAGAACGAAAAAGGGCATTAAGAGAAATTGCAGCACATTAGAGATTATTTGGAAGTGTTGATGGATATACCAATAAACAGCCATATCTACAGCAAGAAAAATTGTTTTGCAGATAGAATTCTGGATGTTAATTGTTACCCAACAACCATGTCAGTAGATAGGTTAAGGTACCTCTAGAGGTGATTGTAGAACTGAGAGCGGATTCGGACAGCAGATTGATTAAAATAATAGCAATCCTAAATGTTCCTTAGACATCAATCCTAATGTTGAATGTGGAGACAGCCATACAATGATATCATAACATATTTTTTTGACTAATAGAAATGGTTCATGCACTAATTTCCAGTCAAATATAGACTCATAATGTTGAAATCCAAAAAAGAAACCCGAAAACTGTGTACCAACTGCCAACACTTGGACTGAATAAGAGACTCCGAGCAAGAGCCAACTGCATTAGACAAACCTAAAATGCCTCTAAATTTCTAAAATAAAGATCATGAAATAAGTTCCTAGCAAAATCAAGAACAATACCAACAACTAAAGGCCAAAGCAATGTGTTTCATGCGGTCCTCTTTGTCTACTGAATTTGAATACTCGAGCTACATAGTGTTAAACTTCCACGTCAAATCCAATAATGACTCCAAGTATTCTAACTGTGAAACTAGTATGATAAAGCAATGCAGATGTGCGCATGCACACCCACACGCGCACACACGCAAAGGAGCAGGTTATAAAATTGTAAAAACCACAAATCAACCCCATACATGAGAAACAACACTACTGAATAACATATTTGACACCAAAGAAGAAAATTAAGTGACTACTTAATTGCCCGTGCACATGAATGAAACAGGTGAAGCAATAAGAAAGGAAGTCCTTAGATGATTCAACACAATAAAGCTATTCATTACTATGAAAGGGGGAATATAGAAAGACAGTTAAGAACTATAGAGTTTGATACAAAAATCAATATCTTCTAAAAGCAAATACAAATGACCGTAACAAAAGGAAACAAAGCAGTTTCCAACCAACTAACAAACCTGAAAATGGAGGATTGTTGGCTTAACCAATCTAGTGTTGTGGAAGAATTCATAGTAGTTCCCACCTTTTTCCACTGGTTTGCATTCCTGAGACAACAACACCAATTAATATTAACATGCAAATTTCTTCCTCTTAAAAGACAGACAAATCCGGTGCAGATGGCAAGGTAGGAAAGAAAGTAAGAAACCTTGTCGACAGCTTCACCAGAGGCTGGGATATTCTCATAGTTCTTATACTGTTCAAGCCTTGTTAATCTATATTTTTCCCTAGTTATGTTCAATCTTTCCCATGGAATCCCCTGAATGTCTTTTCCTTTCCGTGCTTGTGCAGAAGAGGTATCAGTCACCTTGGTCAGCTGCTCAAATGATGAATTTCACGATTCAATGATGAAATGAATCAAAAGGATCAGCAGACATTAAAAAAAAAAAAAAATCAAACCATGTCATATTCATCAGCATCCATGTCTCCACCACCTCTACCATAGTTGTCTTCATCCATATCATCCACGAAATCTTCAGCCATGTAATAGAAATCTTCCACTTGCTGGTAGGACATGTTATATTTGCATTCAACTGCAAAATTATCCAAGTATTATTACAATCCTCTTCTTTTTTTTTTTTTCCTTATTATTTCCTTTCTAAGCCCAAAAAAGTGAAAAAAATTCAGGAACTCTATGGAGAAAATATACTAATTGGAGCTAAAGGGGAATCACAAAATTCACAGAAAATAAGTGATTTCCAAACAAACCAACTACTACACCATTACCTACCGCTCTTTTCCTTTCTCGGAACAAATATAAACAAAAACAAGTTGAAGCCCGAAAAGAAACAGAAATCAGAGGAAAAGGGTATGCCTAGAATTCACAAAGGAAACTCATTTCCAAACAAACCGACTTAACAAAAACCCTAAAAATTCATTAAAAAAAATCATATCTAACAAATGAGTCCCACCTGAGAGCTGCCCAAAAGAAAAAGTTCCATAGGAGAAATAACTTTAAAAAGAATCGAAAAAATCCTCATATCCCAATCTTCTACTTTTCTATCAGAACATAAAAGAGGGAAAAAGTAAAAATTGTTTCGAAGAACAGGAAAATCATCTGAATTCACTAAAAGAAGAAGAAGAAAGAAAAGGAAAGGAAAGATAGAGGAAGATATACTTACATGATGGAAAATGAGAAATGGTCTGAAACTGGGGGATTTCGGCTTTGGTGGTAATTGATTTTATTGCCTAAAAGTATTTATATATATATTTAGAAGAAAGTAGAAATTTTGTATAAAAAAATTTACATTTCACTGTTAATTTTATAATAAGTAAAATAATTTAATAGTAATATTTTATTATATATATGTAGTGAGAAGAGAAGGAAGTAGAGATAATAATGAAAAAGATAAAATGGGGTTACGTTGTTGTCGGCGAAAACCGTCTTCTAATCGATGGCTAAAGCGCACGCAAACGTAAAGTTTGCATGTTTTCGTGTGTAGTTTTTCCTTTTGATTAATCTTTTATTACCAAAATTGAATTTGATTTTTTTTTCTTCTAATTTTTATTTTGTTGTGTAAATAAGGGGAAGGAAAATGAATGATGATGATGATAGAGGAGGAGATGGAGATGGGGCCTATGATGGATGTGAGAAGCACAACACCACACCCACACTCATTACTTCCCAATTCCAACTCCAACGCTTTTATCCCAATACTAATAATCTTCCTGTTGTTATGTTACAAACTCTATAGCATGCTAACTCTATTGATTTTCGATTAGTCTTTTTTTTTTTTTTTAAGACATCTCCTCAACCTTGATTTATTATCCTAATACTAATAATATATTCTAAAATAAAATCTTCTTTCTTCATAAAATAAAATCTTCTAATCCAATCAACATCTACGTAATAAAATAAATATAAAATAAAAACAAAACAAAACGAATGTGACCACCCAAAGTTTCACATTCTTAATTAATATGTATATTATAAAAAAAATGTGGTCCCTTTACATTTTTAGTCACTTCAACCTCCTTTCTTTTGTTCCTTTCTCTTTTTTTTTTCTTTCATTTTTTAAAATGAGAATTATCCAAAGAATGGATGCTGGAATTTTTAAATTAAAAATTTTTTCATAGATTATGGCACATAGTAATAGTAGTATTTGTTATGATAGATAATAACTCTAATAATAAAACTATTATGATTAGAGAGTTTTTTTTATAGTTTCACCAAAAAAAAGAGAGTTTTTTTATAGTCTAATTCAAGATTTATTTTTTTGTTTGAAAATGTGAAAAATTAAAGTCTTTCTACCTTTGAAAGATCGAATTTATATTTTCACTCTTATATCGAGATAGAAGTTGCTTAATTGTTACGACTGATCACTTATTGTTTATAATTAAAGAACTTATATATTTTTTGGCAAAAAAAAAAAAAGGAACTTATCTATATTATATATAAAAGTACGAATAAGGGGAAACTTTATGTTTTTCGATTTTATCTTTTTTTAAAAAACATATTTCCGATTGTATCCTTTTTTTTTAAAATATATTTCTAAATTGCCATTACTAAATAATATTTTAATTATTCCATTATTTTTTTACTATAAATTATTCCATTATTAATTATTAGATTATAATACGTATATTAAATTATAAGAAAGTCAATTTTGTTTTTTGTTTCCAACGTCCTATTTAATTTTGGCTTTTGTTTTTGTTTCCAAGGTTATATTTAATTTTGCTTTTTGTCTTTGTCTCCAACGTCTTATTTGGGCTTAGATAATCTGAAGTAAATGTGCAATAGGCCTTTGCTTTGGATGGTCCAATTTCTCATTCCTATAGAACCTCATTTTGTTCTGTTTTGGTGGGCAATTAGTTTGAATATTCAGATCCTATATCTTATTAGGTCATGACTTTATATATTTCTAAATTGTCATTATTAAAATTATTTTAATTATTCAATTATTTTAATAATGGAAATTTAGATTATTTTGATTAATTAGGATCCAACATGACCAATAGAAATGCTCCACATCATCTTTAGCATCTGAAGTTTCGTCCAAAACATTCTCCAAGTTGGTTTAAGAGAAGATCAATTCTGTCCAAAAAATTCAAGGACAAAATCATCCACCGGAACGGCAGAATTAGGTTTCGAGGTAAACATAAAAGATGTAGATCTTGGAATCCTCTTTCCAACGGTACCTTATTTGCATTTTTCTGAGCTATGGATCAAAAATTATGAATTTTCTTCCAAAACTACTTTTGTGAAGTCTTACTTTAAATAGAATTTAACAATTCTGCATCATCAGGGCTGAATCATTACTGCATCATAATTACTGATTGGACTTGGACTCCTTCTTGGACTTCCATATTAACGAATTGGATCTAAAAATATCAAATTTAGCCTTCAAGACATCTGACTTTGTAATTTTGGTTTCATGGACTCAAACGGGCTTATTGGGTCGAAATGAGACAAAATAATTGATTGAATCACTACGTTAAAAGCTCAATTGCTCACAAAATAAATAAATTTTAAGATAATGCAGAGTATATCGGAGTGCATGATGGAATGAGTAGTGTTTCAAATGCCTAATGAACTGAGAAGACTATTCGCGACTTTATTAGTGCATTGTGAACCGTCAGATGTGAGAAACTGTGGAATAACTATTGCGATGCAATGTCTGATGATTATAGGAGAATGCATGAAAACTTAGTCCAGACACAAATTGCTTGCACATTACAAGTCATTGCCTATTATCTAGAAAGCATGTTAAAATGCATCAAGAAGTTTGATTTACCAGAGATATATTCTCAAAATTTGCACATCAGGAATTCAACACATAAGGAAATTGCAGATGAATTGAGCATTGAAACTCCACGGAAAGATCATGCAAATAAGTTAAATGAAGACGAAAAGATTGCATTCCACGCTATCTTAGATCATGTTGAATCAAGAAAGAAAGAAGTTTGTTTTTTGTTTTTGGACGGACAAGGAGGATTATGCAAAACATTTTTATTTCATGTAATATTGGTCAATTTAAGATAATAATCACATATCCTTTAAACATATGATTAACAACATCAATATCGCATTTTTTTTAAAAAATATTTTTATCTTATTAATATAACTTCAAATATCATCACATGTCAAGAGGTCTGATTGTGTTAGCTACACCAACATCCGAAGTAGCAGTAAAGATTATTTCAGGAGGAAGAACAACACACTCGAGATTTGACATTCCATTAAGTCCGACAGAAATGAGTATATGTAGAACTTCTAAACAGAATACTAAGGTTGAACTATTAAGAAGAGAAAGACTAATAATATGGGATGAAACGACAAGGCGAGAAAGTTTGTAATTGAATATGGACAAAACACTTCAAGATATAATGAGTAACAAAAAACCATTCTGAGGAAATGTTTTTGTTTTTTGGAGGAGATTTCAGACAAGTACTTCCGGTTGTACCTTGAGCAAAGAACAAACGGTTAATCAAAGTTTGGTCATATCGCACCCTAGGCCAAAAATGGAGATACTAAGATTGAAAAAGAAAATGAGAACAAGAGAAGACCAGGAATTTAGAAAATTAATTTAAAAAATTGAATGCCTTGAATCATGATTAATTTCAATTATTTTAATAGAGTAACTTTTTACGTATATTTATATATGTGTACAAAATCTATCCACCCCTATTTTGGATTGTTTGATTCATAAAAATAATAATCGCTTCTTGTGTTTAAATTGAATACATTCTGTTTTGGAATGGGAATGGGTCTACTCAAAACTTTTTAATTAATTCGACCTCATATCCTCACTGCAAATTCATCATATATTAATGTCACCTCTTGCTTTTTGCAAACTGCAAGTCATGTAGTTGTTGTTTAATGTCTACGAGATCTTATTATTATTAATTATATATATATATATATTATATTTACAATAGATTTTTATATACATACAATTAATGTCTAAACTGTAAACAACATCATTATTTTTTTGTCCAAATCCAAATGGGATCTCAACACAACTAATGTGGGACATTGGCTTTGATTTTAAAGGAGACTGCACTTAAAATGGCGACAGTATAATGTTTCTTGAGAGAAATTATTTAGTGGGAATATTTTATTAGTATAATAAAAAAGAAACAAAAAAAAAAAACCATATGTATAGAACTTCACTACTTCAGCTGTTATAAGAAAGAACTCGATAAAGAATCATTCTATGAATATTTTCATCTTTAGGAACAAAAACTTGAATGTTTCTTTACATTTTATGAAAAGAATTACACAACATGGACAACATAATTTCTGGAAGACATAATTTTTGTTATAAACAATACATAGTAGTAGTTGGAACTTGACCTCAAGTGGATATTAGTGCAGGGCTAACCTTACAAACCTCGGCGTTGAACCCACAATCCATTAGAAGCAGCAACCATGCTCTTTGTTGTTCTGACAGTTGATCTCTGGGACCCTTAACCTCCACAAGTTTGGCCTCACCTTTGTAGTCTCCGTGGAAGCGCCATAGCAATAAATCCGGCATTCCACTGGACCAACTCCGGTAATCCTGAGCTAGATGTCTACAGAGAGAGGACAAACAAGGACCTCCAATGCATGAAACAGCTGCTCGAAGATCAGAGAGGGAGTGCCGGTCCCAATTTACTCCTCTACATGCTGTTCCCAGGTGCAATTCCCATGAAGTGATTAGAATCTCTTCTGCCAAACCATCATGAACCTTTTGTAGGTGAGACTCTATGAGGCTCTTTCTTGCTAGATAAAAATGATCAGTCTCCAGATCCAACGGAGCAGTCTGCAAATGGAACTAACTTAATTTCAATCCACTTACACAGAAATTTAATGCGTAATTCATCTGTGGGGGTGGTGGGGGTGGGGGGGACATCTTTCACAAAATGGGAGTTCATTATTAAGCAAAATCTATTTCCTTCTAAATGTTTGTTTTGCTTCCATTTTTCTCCAAGGACATGCATATTGAAGCAATCATGCAAACATGTACATAAACCTTATACCAGCATGAGGAAAATGGAAATTTACATAATTAAATAACACCAATAAATCCACAAATTTATCCACCCTTAGAATGATTGCTTCAAATGGGTGGTAAAAGGAAACTGGGAACTTGAAAACTTCTTGAAGGTTCCTCATTAACGCTTGTGCCAATTACTTATTATCTTTCAAAAGACTTGTTCATATTATACCATATAATAAATTATAGATTCCTTCTTTGAGCTCTTTAACCAAATAAGTTTAAAATGCACTCCTTCCACTCCTTTCACTCATCTTTTTATGTAATACAAACTAGGGGAAGGGTCTCCTACTCTCTTCCCCTTATATTCCTCTTATTTCCTACCCCTCTTGGCTAGCAAACATAGTATAAAAAGCTGTCACAGCTCCACCACCCATTCACTATTCTAAATATTGAATGCTTACTACAAGGGTAAAAGAGCTGATAAAATTCGCCCCTTTTGTTCGAACTTACTTCTTTTCCTATGTCTATAAACCACGTCATACATCCTAACTATAATAACAGACAATTCATTTTTAGTAACCAAGTTATTTGTCAGCTGATTAAGACAGCATCTATAATGGCAGTTATACTTATATCTACAAGGATGCCTACTCATAATTGTGGATTGGAATTAAATTTAACAAGCATAAAGAAACTACTCGCACGCAAAGAATAACAAAACAGTGACAATTTTCAAAAGAAACAGTAAACATGAGAATTTGATGATGACTAACTTTGAGAATCATACCTGAAATCTAGTGCGGAAAACATTTGGTACATCAGAAAATAAAATATTCCACATGATCAGCCCAAAAATAGTCAACCAGATACCGCTCTCCGTATGGACACCCTGCCATCCACCTCCTTCTGCTGCATAATACTGCAGAGCTAGCTGTTCTACTCCACATTGCTCCCCATCTTCTCCATAGAACCTGCTTTTTCTACCAGCTTCACAATTCAACGGTCTCCCTTGAATATGAACCTGTATTTGTCAGAATCAGGAAACATATACTTATTAGATTGACTTAGTAGCTCAGAGTTCAAGGAGCATTTCAAGACCTGAAACTCACAAAAGAGGATGAAATTAAGAAATACCTCTGGGATCTTTCTCTTAATTGATTCCGGAAAGGCTGGAGTCTTCCAGCGCCTTGGTGGTTTTCCCAAGCGAAGAACTCGCCTTTGTAATGCCATTCTTGAACCGGCACGTACCCAAGGATCTAATAATCCGGCTTCAGCAACTGAAAGACTCTCATTGGGGTATCCCATATGCTCTAAATCGATGGACAACCTTACAGTCCAATATCCTCTTCTTTTATCAGAGGTGAAGCAATTTAGCAATTGCCTTAGTAAGTGTATAGCATCATTGTACCTGAGCCAAGTTAGAATTACAAAAAACATAAAATCCAATAATTTCCTTACATGGTGAATACTTTCTTATCCATCAGGATAATTACTCTACACAGAGATCAGGTAATTGGGAGTAAGAAGCACTATGCTCAATGACATGTCAAGGTTCATTTGTGATATTTCCTCATTCTATAAATTTATTCATTATTGGATATCGAAGGTTTTACTATTATTTTTGTATTGCACTACCACCACCACGCCACTATTGCTACTTCCTACTTTTGCTACTGACAAGCAAAACCACTACTAGTATGAAGTATGACTGCCGCTACTAGTGTAATCTTGAAATAACAACAAATTATGTGATCGCTGAGGGTTGTATGCATTAATGCATATACTCATGCAATGAAACACAATGGCTAACCTAGAAAGAGTCCCAAAGATGGTTACTTCCATAATGAAATCCCAATATATGTAAGACAAATTGAAAGAAATAAGGGGAATTTTACCCCCCTTGAAAAAAAAAGAAGTGATCCTAGGTTCATAATTTCATACCTATGCTCATGCTCAAGGAAGGAAATTCCTAGCAAGACCACTTTGGAGTATACCCATGATGATGAGAAGCATGATAGAAATGTAGCCATTAATTCAGGAGTGGTTGAATCAACCAATTTTTTAGGAGAGCTGGATATATGGGACTCAGCAACCATGATGCATCTTAACACCAATTCAAAGTTGTTTTCATCAAGAGACTGATCCATTATTTGAGCCACTTCAATAGCCTGCAACATATAACAATCATATGTGGTAAAGGCAACGAAACTTTAGCTTCATTCTTAGATAAAGAGAAACGAAGACCTCTTCATAAGCAAGCAAGTCACTTTTACTTGAGAAAATCTGTTCTGAAATTATGCATTTGTAAGTGGGATACTTCATAATCCCCAGATCAACCAGTAAGAATGCTGACAGATCCTGTTCTCCATTTAGGAAGAAAAGTCTCTGCAGTGTAAAACAAAATTTGTTACATTTAATGAATACAAACCATATGAAATATTGTATCAAAGGGCACAACTGGAGCACAAGCACCTCAGTGCGCCAAAATACAGATTCAGCTTCTGATGTTATTCTAATACAAATCTCAGTCTTCTCCAAAATTAAGTGTGGTAGAACAGAGCTGCAAATTATAAACCAATGATAAGAAAATATTGTATCAGAATTAAAACATAGTTGGGCTCGCAAACTACAGAAAATTGATGAATTCTTATCATGAAATCATATTACCATGATCCACCATTATAGGAAGAAAGAAGAGAATCGATAAGATTTTGCTTTCTTGAACCACGATTACATTTCTGAAACCTCGACAAAATGCAGACAACCATTGAAGGAACAAGTAAGAAACACATACTTTATATGAAAACTAGTAAACAGCAGCTATCATGGGTCCATTGGACGATTGCTAAGAAATTCAGCACAACAAATGACTGCTTAGAACAACCAAATATGAGGAGCATCAGACAAGCAAATCAATTGGTTGATTAAAGTATTTACATAAGCCAGGCATTCCCTGACTATTGGAAATTTCTGTAATCGTATTCTAGTTCTAGTCTAAATGTTTGATCTAAATGTGTTTATTTACATATCCAAAATCACATATCTATGTAATTAAATGTTTGACCCGTATCTGTCCACACAGTATATCTCGTAATGTGTAGTCATCAGAGGCCAATCCATCACTTTAGGAGCATAAACTATGGAATCAACCAAAATTAGAAAGACCCAACCAAAATGCTCCATTGCTACTTCTAGAACATTCAAACTGAAGAATACTGTAATTGTTCACCGCAGATCATGCTTGTACATGTTGATGAATGGTAAAATTACTAGCTCAATGTTTGAAGAGAAATAAGATGCTCTAAAGCCACATGCTTTGGTTCATAGATTATCTTCATGAAAACATGGAAAGGTTACTAGATATAAAGTAGTCAACAACAAATATATAACTTGCGGTATTGGACACCAGTTTTTTCTTTCCTTTTTCCCCCATGGGGCAGCTACATAGTTCAACTATCTTGTTTGTTTACTTAAAACAAACATTTTCACATGATAGGAAAGAGTAAGAAGAAAAGGAACTTGAGTTTGAAGTCCTAGTAAATTTAGATGATCATATTGACAAATATCTTGGCCTATATCGATTGACACTGAAAACATCATAATTACATTCCAAGCATATTAGCACCACTCCAAGGATTACTAGAAATGGTTTTAAAGAGTATAGAAAAGCAATAGTGCCACAAAAAAGCCAGGATATATTAAATTAAAACCTTTTTAAGAGTACATAAGATGTCACGAAGCTCAGAAACAGTAAGCAGACTCAAAAGGTTCTTCATCTCTTCATCATTTAGTTCAGTTTTATCTTCAACACGGTAAATGTAGCCCGTTGCTGCAATGTCACACAAATAACAAATATTCCATCAAGGCGTACAATTTCAGAATTTGGTATAGATATCATACCTAATATATTTGTAAACTCAAATTACCAGATAGCTCCTCGACAGCTTGTTGAGAATCACCTACTTCAGGGTACACAATGGTCGAGAACCGAAACCATGGTCCTATATTAAAAGTAGCATGATAATGAAAGGTATTTGCCACAGAAACAAACAAGTGAATTTGGTGGTAAATTTAAAACCTTTTCGTGTATAAATCCGAACAAAAAGCCTCTGACTATCTTCTGATAATGAATAGAATGACTCTGTCAATAGATGAGATAGACATTAAAACTGAGTAGAACTTTAAATGACAGGAACAAATATGAAGAAAGAATTAGACTCAGTACCAATGAATTTCTTTTCATTGTCCGTGAAAAGGTGAGGACTAGCTGTCAGAACCTCCTGTAGTAACAAGCAGAAGTTTTGCTGATATTTTGTTGTATTAGGAGGGCGATTCTTTGCAAAGTCAACTACTTGAAGAGCTTTCTTCCAAAAATGTTTGAAAAACTCAAAATTATCACATCCTTTTTCGCCAGTCAATGTCATGTTCTGACACACAATCTGAATTGGAACAGCATCAAGAGAATTTTTGGGAACTGCAATTACACACCCCTGCAAAATGCCTTGATGTGAGACAAGAAGAACTAGAATCACGTCAGTTTTCTTAATATTACCAGATCTAAGATTATGACAAACTAATTGATTAGAAGATTAAGCATGACTAGTTGAATATTGAGAGAGAGAGAGTAAATTATAGGCAATTCTTAAATAATAGATTTACCCTCAAATGCTTTTTGCTAAGTTCATGATATTCTGCATATCTCAAATAATAAGCAAATCAACAGGAAAGTGCAGCACTCCAGACTATTCAATGTTACTGAATTATAATTTTTTTTTTTTTCAAAGCAACAAATTGAAAATGGAAAAGCAGGTCATATAAGTATTTTCTTTCAGCTACATCACCTCAAAGCTCAAACCATATTTCTCAATTAGAGGAGATAAATACTGAGCTAGCTCTCGGGGAAGATAACCAAGCACTTTACAGCATGTAGAACTTGCAGAAACTACCTGATTGAAAAACAATAGGATGAAAATTTGGAATCAGAAGGTTTTTGTTCTTCTTCTTTTTCATAAATCAAAAGGGTAAAGAACATTATGCAAAAAAGCCAAAAGCAACTGAACCTTGATAGCATTAGAATCTTTAACATTATCAGGGTCTCTCAGAAGAGATAAGGTGGCCCCAAGGTTCAAATCCTTTTCATCGCTAAACCTACGGCCGACAATAAAAGTATCAATAGCCACCCCAGATATATTGTCCACAGTTGCATCCAGAAGATGCCTAGGCTCCTCATTATCTGAGGACAATGCAGGGGAGTCAACCATGACCTTTTCCCTTCCATCAGAAACTGAATTTTCTATTGAATCAGCCCTATCAATTTGTCTGACATTCTCTGTTTGTGGCAATTCTCTGCTCTGATCTTGCCTTTTTTCTTCACTTGGACTGATTTTTGAGAAGCCACAAGTTGTTTTATCTTCGGTGTGACAAGGACCCTTATTAAGGTCACTAGACTGCAACTTTTTAGATTCACTGCAAGAAATTTGAGCTTTGGATTGAGAACACCCAAAGTTTAACTGAAGAAGCGTCCGCTGCGTCAACTTCCGCTTGGTTCTTCTAGAAAGACATCCATCTAAATCCATTCAAACGAAACAGATTATCAAAGATTCATATGAACAGATTTCATGTTTTTACTGTCAACGAGAAAGACAATAAAAGGAAAATTACCTAGATGAGAATTGATAGCGTAATCCCCGCCAGGGATTTTTTCTCCACAAACAGGGCAGTTTACCCAATCAGAACTGGACATTTCAACCTTCCCTTCCGAACAATCGGTTTCAGCCAAGCTCCCATTTTTATCAGACAAGAGATTCAAAGAGCTCTAAAAGGAGAGAAAGAAGAGAATAAAGAAAACCTATTTGTTCAACTATCTATGAGATAAAAAGCGAATCAATGGAAAGAGAGGGGCTTTTACCTGGATTGGCGAAGAGAGAGTGGATTGACGGTTGGGGAGGAAACGGCGACGCTTTCCGATCAATCTGCTCAAACTTTCTCTTCCCGTTAACATTTCTAGTGAATACTTTGGGTTACTCTGCCCTAATCATATTCAATTGCAAGTTCCATATTCGAAGCCCTAGCTTCCCTTGTAAGCTCAGCTCGAGCTCGGTGCTAAATCTTGACCTCCTTCTCCCGCCAAGTCGGGGGTTTTCTCAATGTGGTAAAGTGGATAGTATTAGATTGTTTGCTCACGCCAAAATGCTTCTCAGCCGTCCGATGCCCCTACTTAATATATTCCATTTTGATATCTTACGGTCACATTTACAGCCAATAGTTAATTGCAGCCTTGGTTTTTTCCCCCTCAAAATCATTTGTAGAGATATTGAATTTGATTATGGCCAAACACATAAAATCATCAAAAATGTAATTTACATTGTAAAAGATACAGAATTTACATTTTAGTACACAACTTTTGATCATTACCAAGGTTCTCCAATCTCATCACCAGAATTCTGATAGGAAGCAAGGGATACATTAGCAGTCCAAAACTCACCATTTCTTCCATTAGGGTAAATCTCAGTACTTCCATTATTGTCATCATCATCAAAGTCATACTCCAAGTCTGAATCTTCAGAATCAAATAGATGCTCGAATCCGTCATCATAATCATCATCTACATGATCAGCAATTTCATCATTAACATTGTTATCATAGTCTTGAGCAATGATGCCTTTCTTTCTAGCTTTCCTCCTTTCACGTCTGATCCTTTTTCCTTCTCCAATTAATACCATTAGTTTATCTCTTATGACTGTACTTTCATCTTTCTCTAGAAGTCTACCCTTGTCATCAAAACCCTCTACTAAGAAAACTGAATCCCTCAAACCTTTCAAACTCACATAGAACAACTCTGGGTGCCTCACAATCATTGCCCTCAACTTGTTGGGTAGCCCAAACTCTTTCCTGAAATGTGTCAAGTGGTCTATTAGCATCCTCTTCTCAACCATCATCCCCAACACCTCTCTCACTACCCCACAAGCTCTCTTCTCAGCTTCAATGGATGGCTTCGCAACGTCTTCCACGGATGTATTATAAGGACAAACATCAGGCAATTCATTAAACTTCATCAAAAAGTCCCGGTGACGTCTCTTCAAATTCAACCCTTTCCGAAGTCTCAGTTGCTTAAACTTCAAAGGCCTGTCTACAATTAACCCCCGGTTCACTTCAGGAAACTTTAATGGAACAGCCAACTTAGGATCCCAATTCACAAGCTCAAGTGCCCTGCCATACGAGGTATCTACAATCTTAAACTTATCCGGATGATCATTACAAAGGCGGGATCTAAAATTAGGAGATAAACCAAGATCTGGAGCAAGATGAACAAGCTTAGACAAAAGAAGACGACGATGAGAAGAAAGCATGAGAAGTTTCTGCAACTTAATTGCCAAGATATCCGACATAGCAGACTTGAGATTCAATTCTTGCATAGCAAGGGTTTGAGCAAGTGGGGTCAAACGAACACAAAGTTGGTATCCAGATTTCGTGGCATTAAGAGGAATAGGTGGCATGGGAATATTAAAGAGCTCAAAAATTGTGGGGTAACGATGGATCATTGAAAGAATGGAACGAGAATTGTGGAGGGAAAGGTAAGAGCGGCATTTGGAGAGAATATGAATTGGAATGAAGTGTTTTGGTTTGGAAAGTAACAAAGTTTTTAGCTTTTGGACGAAACGGATTTTGTTTTGTTTCACTACATGTCTGTCTAGTGAAGGACTAGGAACAATTTTGGCAGCAGAACATGAAACAGAAATAGAAAAGGTTGGGGGTTTATTACATATTTTTTGATAGTTTCTTTTAGTTTTCCCAAGGGAAATGAAAGATAGGTTTGATGGTGGGAGGAAGTTGGAGCTGAGAAAACGGTCGGTTTGGCAAGAAACAGAGAGCGACATGGTTGCTCTAGTAAATCTAAAACTAGTAGATTTACGGGGCAGCAATTAAAATTGGTTGAGGCATAAAATCAAACATGTTGAGAACACTTTGGTTGGTTCAGAGATGACGGGTAAAGCGCAAGTGAAGAGACAGAAAAGAAGTGCAAAATCTAGGAGGATCCAAGTATTTATTCGTTCAGAAGGATTTCATTCTTTGTTCCCATTCACGGTACTAGTACAACAACCGAGCCTATAAGGAAGGAATCAAGACGATAATCCCTCAGCAGAAAGAACAAACAGGTTAATCACGAACGGGGAACTGGCAGAGCGATAGCGAACCCTGCTAAAAGAAGAAGGTAAAAGCGCTAAGAGAGAGGGACCGAATGAAACTAGGGTCACTCGAACGGGGATAGAAGAGTAGGCGAGTAAAAATGAAGAAGGGAAAGCAATTCCCCTACTGTCCGCCTGCAGAATCTCCAGGACCTGCCACACCTGGGTTGGGTTGCCCAAGTTGATAGAGGAGACCAGTCCCGTAACAAACCCCAAGGCCGGTAAATGATATGAAAGAGATTTGGATTCGGATTCCTAGTAGATCCTCCAAATCAGATTGTTTTTAGTTTTCCCCGAACATTTCAATGATTTCCTCACCCGACCGTACTTTTCCAGTCTGAGCCCAGTAACTGATTCTTTTTCTAATTTCTTTTTTCGACTGTTTTATTTTGGACTTAGGCCCTACTCTCTTTTACTCTTTTCCAATTGGGCCCTCTTCTTTACAAGTGTTTTTTCCTTTTTTGCACAACTTCTTTACAAGTTATATAATCCATTCTCCGGCCAATATATATATATATATATATATATATATATATATGTTGTGAAATGATGGAATCTAGATTGTCTCCACCATAATAATAAGAGTCAAGGAGAGGAGAGAACACCGAATTTTACGAGGTTCGGTCAATAATGAGCCTACGTCCTCGGATATTACCAAATGATATTTCACTATAGAAACAAATATTACAAGATTAATAATTAAGCTTATGCTTATAAGCTTATTGAAAAGATTTCTCGGATGGGTGAAGATGCTATAGCTTATAGGCTAGAGGGATTGCTCATGAGGTTGGTATAATTCGGTTATGGGATGTATTTTTGGATGAATTGAAGATGCTATGGCAACACCTATTTATAGGGAATGGAGGGGTCTTAATTCATGTTTGCCAAAGGCCAATTGCCTTTATGTAAGTCTATGTGCATATATAATATATATGAGCTATTGGCTAAGTAATACTCTTATTTTATCATATCCAATTGACCCATGTTTACTTAATCTTTTATATATCCCTTGTTATGGTGTGAAGTCCATCCAATTGGCCCATGTGAAGTCCAATTTCCATAACACTTCCCCTTGAACTGAACACCACTGAAGCACAATGCAATATCATAATCGCTCCCCCTGAAAAGAAAACTGCCACTTTTAGGGCATCTAAATATTTTCACTTCTGGGGAATTCAATCTTGCATCTTATTAATTCGCCACATACCAATACCACAAAACAAGTTTCTCAAATGTTGATGTTGGCAACACTTTGGTAAAATCTACAAGATTGTTGGTGGAGCGAATCTATTTAACATCAACTTGTCGACTTTCTTGGAGTTTATGAGTATAAAATTTTGGCGAGATTTTCTTGGTCTAATCTTCTTTAATATATTCTCACTTGATATATTCTCCCCTAACTTGTCAATACAAGTAACATTATAATGGGAGAATTTATAACCGGTCTTAATCCACAAGTCCTTTAGATATATGCTATAACAAATCTTAATCAAACACACTCTCTTCCGACCTCATAGAGGGAGATAATCTCAGAGTGGTTGGAAGATATAGCTACTAGCTTTTGCTTAGTAGAACACCAAGTAATGGTTGTATCGTTATAGCAAAACAGATAACCGGTTTGACAGCGAGCTTTATGCGGATCAGACTGATATTCCGTATTAGCATATCTAATAAAAATTTACTCAATTTTCTGGTTCACGTATAGTTTTTTCTATTATAAAATATATATAACTTTTCAGTAACTAACGACTATAAATTCGATAATTTATGTTATTATTAAATGATGGCTAATTGCTCAAATTGGTCATAACGTTTGCGACAATACTCAAATAAGAGCGTTACCTTCTAATTTGGTTAATTAAGTCCCAAACGTTGCAAAATCGGTTCAAATAAGTCCTTAGAGTCAAATTAAGTCCTTGATATTTTGGGGTTTATTGGGCTGTCAACTCCAAAGATTGATTTCAACTAATTTTACAACGTTAAGAACTTAATTAACCAAATTAAAAGATTAAACTCTTATTTGAGCATTTTTACAAACACTAGGGGCAAATTTCAACATAATGCCTTAAACGGTTAACAAAATTACTCATAAGAAAAATTGATAAGTTTATTCTCAATAATTTTTAATAATTTAGACAAATTTAATCTTTTTAAAATTAATAATTACATTATATTACACAATATCTAACCTAAATTGAGTATAAACCAAAAAAAAAAAAATCTTAAATCCCATGTTTTGAACACGTGACAAAGCACTGGTATATAGTATAGTAAAGTGTTGCATTAATCAGGAAATTGTGGGATCAAGTCAAGAAAGCCTACAATGATCCAACTCTGCCTGGAGTGTCTCTATTATCTGATCCTTGTCAGCAATGGCCGCCAAAAGCCTCGTATTCTCCTCTCGAATAGCCTCAAACTGCCCTACTATTCCTTCAATCTGTGCTTCAATGGCCTCATCACTCAACTCGAACGCGCTTTCTACCACTCTAACAACACGCCACAGACACACCACCACCAGCAAACCTCCCCCTTTCCTCTCCAAAAATGCCTCCAAAAGCAACGCCCCAACAACAACCACGCCGTCAACAACATAGCCTGGCCGTCTAAAGAAAGCTCCGCCGAGCCCCATGGCTAACGCCACCGACTTGGCGGAAAGCACCGCCAGGATGGAAATTCCTACCCAATGATACCAAGCTCTCTCTATGTGATCACTAGTGGTTCTACTTTTGTTGGGAGAACAGGAAAGTAATGTGGAGGATAGTTCGAGAATGGTGAGAATTAGGTCTAGAAGAAGCAATAATATTGCAACAATGCGGATTTTGGTTGATTCTAGGAATTTGGCCAAGTGAATTCTCCAGGGTGCTCTGCTTGATAATGATTGATCCTGTCCGGATTTCGGGTCGAAAAAGTGTTGCCATCTCTGCCTTTTGGACCAGCATTTGATGAGATTTTGGATTGATATTTCGACTGATTCAATGGAGATTGATTGTTGTTGATGATGAGAGGGGCCATTTCTGGTGGAATGATCTGTTGGATTATTCATTTCAAGTTTTACTTATAATATGGCTAGCTCCACCAAAATGATAATTATATACTAGTAAATTAATTTGGTTGAAGGAATAGAATGACGATGCTTGAATCAAAGGCACGTGAAATGCAAGAAAGCTTTGAAGAATTGCATGCTTTGGGGTCACGTTGATAGTCACTTTACTGTTATATCTATGTCGTCATTGAAGATAAAAAGTTTCAACTAAAATCCCACTGCGCGCCCAAAAGTATATATAGCGGCTGCCTCCACCAACATCGCAGCCTCAAATGATGACTTTATCAAAATTCAAAAGCCCAAATGGCACACCCAAATTTCAATAAAAAAGATGCTTCAAGTATCAAAAACCTCCACTTTCTAAATGTTTCACTACCAGACCAATCCAATTTTGCAGACCGACATATATGTTAAGCAAATTTTCATTGAACTTTTCCTCCTAGGCTTTGAGTACTAGGATCTTGTTGAAGAATTAACTGATCATAGAAGTTGTGTCTATTAAGATTACTGCTGCAAGTAACCATGTTACATCACAAGACAAAATAATAATCTCTCCCGCACTTTTCTTTTTTATTTGTAATTTGTATAATAACAAAACCAATAGTTTCCTTTGATACCGAATATTTATCAATTTGACCGGAAAATGAATTCAAAGAGAAGAAGAAAACAAATGAAAAGTTTCCATTAGAAGTCCTAACATAAGTAGTCACGTCGACTCTCGACTTGTCAGACATATAATAAGGTCGGCCATTAGCCCATTTCCGTTTGTTTCATAGTTTCTTAAGTCGGTCTCTTGCATTTCAGAAATATATATATACCAATACCATAATTTAGTCCAAGCAAGTTAATTACTTAACCAGCTGCAACCAAAACTTTCCAAAGAGTAAGACAATGGCGACAACAAAAGTTGGGAGGATCAAACTGGGTTCTCAAGGCCTGGAAGTTTCAGCTCAAGGACTTGGGTGCATGGGGATGTCAGCTTTCTATGGGCCTCCAAAGCCTGAATCTGACATGATTGCTCTAATTCACCATGCTATTAACTCTGGGGTTACCCTTCTTGACACTTCGGACGTTTATGGTCCTTATACTAATGAAATCCTTGTTGGAAAGGCCTTGAAAGATGGTTTCCGAGACAGAGTTGAATTAGCAACCAAATTTGGTATCCACTTAACATCCTTGGCTCAAGGTAAAAGGGAAATCCGTGGCGACCCTGCTTATGTCAGAGCCGCTTGTGAGGATAGCTTGAAGCGTCTGGGTGTTGATTGCATTGATCTTTATTATCAGCATCGGATTGACACCAGGGTTCCCATTGAAGTCACGGTTTGTTTTTTTTTTTTGGGTTCTTCTTTTCATTTGTTAAGAAAGAATTATTCTTCATTTTTTATATGGATTAATGCTTGTTTTTACGCAGATGGGAGAACTTAAGAAACTAGTTGAAGAAGGCAAAGTAAAGTACATTGGTTTATCAGAGGCTTCTGCTTCAACTATCAGAAGGGCACATGCTGTTCATCCAATAACTGCTGTGCAATTGGAATGGTCATTGTGGTCAAGGGATGCTGAGGAAGAAATAGTTCCCACTTGCAGGTTCAACAATTGTACTTAGTACATATATGAAATTATAATTAATCTAGAATTATATGATGAAGGATCCTAATGTAATGTCATTTTATCCCTTTTCATTTCTCAGGGAACTTGGGATTGGGATTGTTGCTTACAGTCCCCTAGGGAGAGGTTTCCTGTCATCAGGGCCTAAAATGGTGGAAACTTTGGCTAATGATGACTTTAGAAAGGTTAATTTGTAGCTAATTTCTGAAAGTAACTTAAATTCCAAATTCGTACCATTTCCATAAACAAAATTATGCTTTGCTACTGATTATCGTTTTGTTTGATGAAAAGTTTCTTCATTTGGCACAGTATCTACCAAGGTTCCAACCAGAAAATCTGGAGCATAACAAAGGGCTGTATGAGAGAATTAATGAGATAGCAGCAAGGAAGGGATGCACCCCATCACAGCTAGCATTGGCATGGGTTCATCACCAAGGCAATGATGTGTGTCCCATTCCTGGAACCACCAAAATTGAAAATTTCAATCACAACATTGGGGCTTTGGCTTTGAAACTAACAGCCCAAGAAATGGCTGAGCTAGAATCCATTGCTTCAGTAGATTCCGTGAAAGGGGACAGATATATTGGAACTTTCGCTACCTACCATGAATCTGAGACTCCACCCTTGTCTTCATGGAAACTTGTCTGATCAGGGCATACTTCACCATAATGATACAATCTTCATGACATATATATGTACGCCCTCTGTTCGTCACTTCTAAGGAAACAATTAAAATTACAAAATTTCATAGAAAGACGACTACATGGCCATATTGCCCTTTCTGATCTATTCTCTCTTTAATAAAATAATCTAAGAATTTTTTTTTTTAGAGGAATAATCTAAGAAAATTATCCCAACTTTTTATTGAAGAACAGTGGTAGGTAAAATGGGTAGTGTTGAAAATTTTAAATTATAAATGTTATTTTTTCCTACTAATTTTTTTTTAGACAAATTGCCTCCTTTGACTCATATTTTGTGAACATTTTGCTCCACTACGGTAGTCAAATTATTGCACATGACTAATGTCCGTCAATTTTACTAACGTGGCCAACATAAATGCCATGTATGGCCCCATGTCATGCTACATTAGCTTTTAAATTAACAATCAAACATTTGTAAGGATCATTTATTTGTCCCCATCCAAACACTTTAAATTTACTTGCATGTTTTCTCATACCAAACTCTGATGAGATATCTGGTCAAAAAAAAAAAAAAAATCTCTGATGAGATACTCTCTATTTATAGTCACATATACTTAATAACCAAAAATCTCTTATTAAAATTCTTCTCTACCAAGCCTCCTGTTTATAAGATGATATCCTTAAAAATTCGTAATATAAATTTTTTATATGGATTTGAGGTCAATAATCCTAACAACATCTTAAACATATAATTAATATTTAATTTTGTCACCAAAGGAAGTCTATCAAAGATGCCTCATGTCATCTCTTTAATTAGAAAATCATTATTATCTTTATTTTCAATTAAGTTCCTACATTTTTGTTTTTTTTATTAATTGTATCTTGGCCATTTAGTCAATTAATTTTAACTCTAGTCCAAAAAAAATCAATTAGTTTTAACATTTATACAAAATTAAACATTGAATCCATGTGTAGAGATTAGGGGCGAGAAGTAGGCAAAATGACCATTTTTTAAAGGATAAGGGGGCAAAAGGACATTTAAGCTTTTTTTTTTACCAAAATTCTGAACAACAGCATATGTACTCTTCCGAATTAAGATCCATCTCCGCACCCACTCCACTTGTCTATGGTGTAGATTTTTTTTTGGTATATTTACAAGTTGAATTTGTTCAAGCCAAGTTGGCTCACTATGGGGGTAAACCTCTCCCAACAATGGTTTTTTCCATTCACAAGATTCGAATCCGAGACCTTACTTAAGGGGAAAGTGCCAAACCACTCTGTTGAAGTATTTTAATTAGATGGGAATAGGTTGCAAGATTAAAATAGGAGTAAAATTAGGGTAGGAGAAGAGTTTATAAGAAAAGAGCTCTTTAGATTGCTCTTGCTTGGGATGAATCGTAAAGTGCCGTAACATCTCATATTTATAGGATTACTTGAGCCTTTAATTGTTATGAGAGGGGTACACCGCACTTGCGCTACGGGGATCTTTTAATGTGGGTATATTTATTTATACATGTTATTTGTTTTGCATGTGTATACTTATTTCCATACCTAATAATGTAATATATATATATATATATATATCATCATAATATATCATTCAAAATTAGATCATTTTTAAAAAAATACATTCTTAAATATTCTTCAACAATGGAGAAACGCGAAAATGAAATGAAATCCATTTTCCCAAAGACCTTCTCGACTTCAATTTTACTTCATTGGTTTTTGTCGCTTCGATTTGCTCGCTTGTGAGAAAAATTAAAGGGCATTAAGTTAGTTTAACATGTAAATATTGTTCACAACATATTATATTTGGGCTCAATGAATTCAAAATTTTAGACTCAATAACTGGCTATTCATTTTCACACTATTAATTGAGTTAGATGAGTATAGAATAAAAATAGTGCTTTAACAAAACAAAGTCTTCTATAACTCTTCTAATTATCAAAAAACCCAAAAAGATGAGCAAATGTAGAAAGGATCATTTATCCTTGATAGTCATTAACCAATTGTCCTTGACAATTAATACGATCCATTAAAACACACTAATGTGTGTGAATATAGTTAATCATCTAAAAATAGTCAACAAAACCGAAATTTACTTTTATAACCCAATAAACCCAACACAAACTAATACATAAAACATAAGAATTATTGAGTAATTAGCCAAGGGAGAAAAGACCAAAACGAGACGAAAAGGTTATTCCAGGTTAAAAGTTGAAAGGGTCTGTGAATAATTTCCCTAGGTTACAAAAATAATGGGTAGGATATATGATTTTATATAGAAATTATTATCATATGAGTCAATTTTTATTGTTTGTTTTTTTGCTGTGTAAATGTGAACGCGTTTTCTGTGGGTTTAAATATAATAAATATGATTTATGTGGTTATAGAGTGGTGGAATACGAATCGATTCAGTGTAACCGCTTGTGAAAAATTGACTAAAACGGGACGATAAGGTTGTCCTAGGTTAAAAGTTAGAAGGAGCATTTAGTAATTTCATCTGGTTATGAAAATAATATGTAGAGTCAATTTTTATAGATTGTATTTTTGCTCTGTAAATGTGAACGCGTTTTCTGTGGGTATAAATATGATAAATATATGATTTATGAGGTTATAGAGTGATGGAATACGAATCGATTCAGTATAACCGCATGTGAGGAATGACTAAAACAGGGCGATAAGGTCGTCCCCAGTTAAAAGTTAGAAGGAGCATTTAGTAATTTCACCTAGTTACAAAAATAATATGTAGAATATGATATATTTGCCATGACTTGGCTGTCTGATAAGCTCTAGACTATCTGCAAGTGCACGGAATCGTCGTAGTGCAACCCAAGTGTCGTATCCACAAAGACAACGGCTTAATTAACACTTGTGTTGATACTAGTCATTGCAAACAAGAAAATAAAATCAAAAGAATTGGTTTGAGTTTGATTAAACACTAAATTAAACTAATCCTACCTAAGTGAAATTACTTAATCTAATGTAATTAACACTAGGAATTGGAAATTCATCTAGCCTAAGGGAGAAACAAATTGATAATCCTTGAATTGAGTCAATGGGGTTTCAATGGGATTGTTGATCGATGGATTCCCGCAAGCGCACGGGGTCGTCTTAGTAATAAAAATTATCGTTCCCACGAGGACAACGACCTAATTATTACTTGTATTAATACTAGCAAGAAAAAGCATGAAAACTAAAACAAAGATGGTGGTTGTTTCAATTAACTAATAAACTAAACTGAACTAACTAATTAAACTAAATTAATAGGACAATTGGCTAAGATGTTATGACTAGGGCTCACGACTTCACCTAAAACCAGTGTTGTCAAACCCGGACCGGCCGGTCGAACCGGTTCAATCGGGACCCGGAGGCCTGTCCGGTCTGGAGATGTAGGGATAAACGGGGACTGTTTTGCCCAGTCAAGACTCGGTCAACAACCGGTTTGACCGGTGGTTGACCCGGACCCGGACCGGATTGAACCGATTTGATATTATTTTTATGGGAAAAAATTTAAAGAAAAATTTGATATCCAAGGGATTCGAACTCCCAACACTTAATGAGCAAAAAACCTTGTTTTAAACCACCAAGCCAAAGATTTATATGTGATATATTTGCACCATATCTAATATTTATATAGAGAATCTTAATAATATAATATATTTTAACTATCTTATGACCACCCGGTTGAACCAGTTGACCCGGGACCCGGTGGCCTCAACGGGCCAAGAGCCGGGCCGGGTATGGCAACATTGCCTAAAACAAGGGGAAATTAACTATCACTTCATGCTCATGAAATTTGGCTACAATAGCAATTGAACGAAATTAGTCACGCGCTCCGTCGAGTCTACGCAACCATACCCAATTGAGTAGTGAACACCCGCCGGCACTTCACTCACCCAATCAAATTCATTAAGCCCAATCAATTAATCAAGCTATCACGTAAAAACTAGAATATGTCTATCCTAATTTTAAAGTGTCTACTTCTCTAGTGCTCGGTTCATGTTTCATCTGTCGATACCTCACACAAACCCACAAACTCAAACACTATGTTGGCCACCCATAGCATTCAATCAATTAAAACAAAGGAAATAGATGAAACCCAACAACAATAGATATAAATTAAGCACAAATAAACATGAATCTCATTAACATGAAAGAAATAATCAAATCCCCAAGCTAGGCTACATCTTAATCCTTAGCTTGGGTCTAGATACCCATATATTCAAGAACAAAAACAAGAAAAGTAAAGAAACACATAGTTTAGAGAGAGAAAGAAGAAACTAGGAAGCTTGATGATGATAAATCCTTGAAGCTTGAAGCTTTTTCTCCCAATCTTCTCTTCCTCTTCTTCCCTTTGTGTTTTTGCAGCTAAGAGACCTTGGGTATGCTCCAAAAGTCCCCTAAAACTAACCCTAAAAGTTGTATTTATAGTGCCCCCAAATAAAATAAATAAAAGAGTTTTTGAGACAAAAAAAATTGGAAAAATAAGTTTGTCTCGATGTGGTCATGCACATGACCTGTGTTGGTCATGCGCATGGCTATCTCAGGTGCAAGAAGGCTAAAACGCCTGTAGGTCATGGGCATGACCTGCTTTGGTCTTGTGCATGACTTGTTCAGGCTCCTTTTCTTCATTCTTCATTCATCCTTGCATCCTTTGGCTTGCTCGTTGCTTTCCTTCCATTCTTGATTCCTTTTCAGCCACTCTCATCAATTCTTTGTTCTACAAACAACGAATTCAAGGTGTGAGGAAAATCATGCCATAATACATCAAAATGAATACAATTAAGCTCAATTTGGCCTAGAATCAAAAGATATACATGTGTATAAAATACACTTATCAATTGCACTAACCTAATTATGCATTCCCTCGAGCTACACAATCGTATCTAACCAAAAGCTTAACTATCCGTCGATATCTTAAACTATTGGAAGACCCATTAAGCACAAGCAACTATTAGCCATCCAATTAATCAGTGATTATGTCTAAGCAACAATCAAATGGTCTATTTCTCTAATGGTCTAGGGCAAAGCTTCATCCGTCGATACCTCACAATACCAACCAATATAAATACCAAGATGGCCAAACAAGACATTTAATAAACAATAACTAGAGAAATAAATAAAACCCATAAAAATTAGTTCATCAAAAAAATCAATCCAAACATTCCAAATGTTTTTCCCCAAACTAGGTTTCAATCCAATCCATAGCTTGGGTTTTAGGTAGACATAAACATTATAGAAATAAAAAAACAAAACCTAAAATACTAAACATAAAGAGAGAGAAAAGAGGAAACTCTAATTCTTGAAGTTGAATCTTGAAAGAGTGATGAAGACCCAAGTTGTTTCTCCCTCTACAAGCTCTTCTTCAAGCTCCATCCATGCTTTAGATCTCCTTTCTCTCTCTAAAACTATTTACAAAGTGTTTTTCTTAAAAACAAAATATGATAGATGATGGAAGATAGATGATAGATCTCGTTTCTCCCTCCTCCAACAACATATATTCAGCCAACAAAAAGGCTCTAAATAAAAGAAATCATCCAAATTACATGAGGTTGCCACGTCACTTCTTCTTGATAAGATTGATGAAATGGGCGACTTGGATTCACTCTCGTAATGCTAATAGCTTAAAGCTCATATCCAAGTTGAAACCCTGGGGTTTTAAAAATGTAGTTGTTGCCACTTTGAGTTGTCCTTGTAGAAGCTTGAAACCTTGAGGTTTCAAATTGAAACCTTGGGTTTCATATATCTAATCCCTGAAAAATTCTTCGAAAGGCAGAAACCTTGGGATTTCAAAATTGAAACCTTGCTGCTCCTAGTGTGTCATCTCTATTTGCTTTCCTTTTTATCATTTTTCTTCAATTGTTTTCCTATGAAACAATAAATTCAAAGTGTGAGATATATCATGCCAATTTTCACCAAAAATTCAACATAATTTAATTAGAATTGGCCTAAAAATAATGCTAAATAAGTGTATAAAATACACTTATCACTGTTGCTTTGTAAGTTTATATTTATATGTATTATTTGGTTAAAGTATAAGTTTATATTTATATGTATTATTTGGTTAAAGTATATTATCAGCGTGTCATGTCCAATTGCTACTTGTTGGCTTTTGTCTACTTAGTCTTTTATGGGCTTTGTTGGCCTTTGTTAAGTTAATCTTAACAAGTCCCCCCATAAGCCCATGAAGACTATTACAAAGTGGTAGGCTGAATGGGTGGGTTGATTTTGTTTCCTTGTTTTTATCTTCTAAATTTACAATTTCTGAATGAAAAGTGAGATTAATTCTTGGGGAAGCATGTTTGGATGACTTTGGTTGCCATGTGTTTAATGTGGGTTTTTATACATCAGTTAATTTATAGAAGAAAACTTTTTGTCTTCCACCTTTATAGATTTCTCATTTTTTAACCCTTTTGTGTGTTAGGAGACAAGATAAGTCAAGAGATCAAATTATGAATTTAATTTTGAATATTGTATTCATCCTATTAACAAACTGTATAGTCAAGTTATAGCCAATAGGATAACTAGTCTAGAGTCCATGTATATCTAAAACCCTTGTAAACCTTGTACCTATATACATGTAATTCACGATCAATACAATCAGTTTTGATTCCCTCATAATTCTGTTGCTATTGCTCTCATTCTTGTCCTTCCTCATTCCTCTGTAAAACTCTACATGGTATCAGTATTTTAGCCCTTAGCAAACGCTTATTCGATCCTGGCAAGACTCATGGCAGAAAAGCAAACACCTATCTCTATCAATGCTACCAATCAACTACCCTTGAAACTTACCTCAAAAAACTATTCTTCCTGGTGTGTTCAATTCGATGCACTGCTTCATGGTTTTGACTTGGCCGGATATGTTGATGGCACTACCAAAGCCCCGGCAAAATAAATTCAAAAGGACGAGAAAACTATAGTTAATCCCGATTACAGCTTTTGGTTAAGGCAGGATAAATTAATCCTTCATGCCATAATCGCCTCTACCTCCGAGGCAGTATTGCCCTATGTGGCCTCCTCCGCAACATCCTATGATGCTTGGCAGAAACTTTTGAAGCTATATGCCAACAAAACTCGATCCCGGGTGATGGATCTTAAGAGCTCTCTCACTTCCACCAAGAGAAATGGTTCACCAGTAGCTGAGTACTTCCAAAAGATGAAACAGATTATTGATGAGCTGCATTTAACTGGAACGGTAATTGAAGAAGATGATCAAGTCCTCTATATTCTAAATGGCTTAGGACCTGAGTTCCGAGAGATCTCCACTGCTATTAGGGCACGAGAGTCTCCAATCTCACTTGAAGAGCTACATGACAAGCTGGTCTCTTTCGAAAGCCTCCTTAATCAAGAAACCGATGCTTATAGTGTCCAAATTCCCACTGCCAATTTGGCAAGGCGAGGTCCCAACAGAAATTTTCAACAAAGCAATCGGAAGTTCAATAAACCCTTCAATGGTGGCAACTATCACAGAGGATCCAGATCCAATTATCCAAATAAAATCACATGCCAAATCTGTGATAGAATCGGACACTCAGCAAAGCAATGTCGCCAAGGTGGTTCTTTCTTCTCCTCTCGGCCCAGTGCCAATTTTGCTCATGCTGCAACCTCTGAGAAACCTTGGTGCATAGACTCCGGAGCCTCGAACCATGTCACTGCAGACTTAAAGAATCTCTCAATCTCTACTGAATATGATGGGACAGAGGCAATTCAAATAGGTGATGGTTCAGGTTTGTCAATAACTCATAAAGGTGATACTGAGCTTGTTGCATCAAATCATTCCTTTAAACTTCAAGAAGTACTATGTGTTCCAAAAATAGCTCAAAACCTAGTTTCTGTTTCAAAATTCTGCAAATCAAATGATGTATCTGTTGAGTTTGATGCTGATAAGTTTCTTGTGAAGGATTTGCAGACACGAGCAACAATGCTGCAGGGGTTGAACGTGGATGATCTTTACTTCTTTCCATCCGAACCTCAACAAATAAAGCCAGTTGTCATGTCAGCCGTCTGAGTCTCTGCTCAAAAATGGCACCAGCGCCTAGGTCACCCCTCCAAGCTAATTCTAAGCAGAATTCTTAAGGATTTTTCCTCTTCCAGTGTTATCTAATGATTTTCATCCCTGTAACTCATGTCATTGCAATAAAAGCCATAAGCAATCCTTTGGCTTATCCTCTCTAAGCAGTTCGAAACCATTGGAACTCATTTATACAGATATTTGGGGCCCTGCACCAATCACTTCCTTTGATGGCCACAAGTATTATGTAATTTTTGTTGATCACTTCTCTAAATACATTTGGTTATTCCCTTTGAAAAGAAGATCTGATCTCCATTTATTATTTCCAAAGTTCAAAGCTGTTGTTGAAAATTTTTTTAATACTTCTATCATCTCATTATATTCTGATGGAGGTGGGGAATATGAAAAACTTAAACAATTTCTTCAATCTCAGGGCATTTCCCATTTGCAGTCACCTCCTCGCACCTCCGAGCATAATGGATTTGCTGAAAGACGTCATAGACATGTTGAAACAGGCCTAACTCTCCTTCACCAAGCCTCATTACCTATTGAATTTTGGAGCTATGCTTTTCAAACTGCAGCCTATTTTGATTAACAGAATGCCATCCCAAAATTTAAAATTTCAATCGGCATTTCAAGTTATGTTCAAAACAATTCCAAATTACCATAAGTTGAAAATTTTTGGGTGCTTGTGCTACCCATGTCTTCGGCCATTTAACAAAAATAAGTTTCAAATTAGATCCAAACCTTGCGTTTTTCTTGGTTATTCAAACAACAAAAGTGCCTTCCTATGTCTTGATGTTGAGTCCTCCAAAATCATTGTGTCTAGGCATGTAGAATTTGTTGAAAATCAGTTTCCTTATAAGCAATTAAAACCGTCCTCTTCACAAGAAGTAGAGTCCAATATCACTTCCTTTTTAACCTATCCAAATCTAATTGTTTTAGATAATAACAAACCAACCGAACACATCTTGCCATCCACTTCAATCCCGGCACAAGACCTTGAGGTAACTCGTGATTCTTCAAATGCTTCCTTATCAACTCAAACTAATCCAACTTCTGCAGATATTGAAATTGAAACAGGTTTGTAGCACAAACCACACACAAATGACAATAGAGTTGTCAACACTCATTCCATGATGACACGGCAGAAGAATCAAATCACCAAACCAAATCCCAGGTACTTCTTAGCTACTAGACATCCAGTGATTGATTCCGAGCCCACATGTGTCTCTCAAGCGATCACAAATCCAAATTGGCGTTTGGCCATGAATGATGAGATTAATGCTCTCATAAAAAATGGAACATGGTGTCTTGTACCTCCTTCACCACGTCAAAATCTAATTGGCTGCAAGTGGATTTACAGGATTAAGAGAAATCCAGACAACTCAATCTCAAAATATAAGGCGAGATTAGTTGCAAAAGGATTTCATCAGAGACCGGGCATTGATTTTTCAGAAACATTCAGTCCTGTAGTCAAGCCGGCAACCATTCGGATTGTACTCTCTCTAGCCATTCATTTTAATTGGGAGCTGCTGCAACTCGATGTTAACAATACTTTCCTCCATGGAACACTCTCTGAAGATGTATTTATGAAACAACCCCCAGGTTTCATCGATTCCACTCACCCTGACTATGTCTGCAAACTTAAAAAGGCCATTTATGGTTTGAAGCAGGCGCCGAGAGCTTGGTACACTGCCTTA
Organism: Corchorus capsularis; assembly: GCA_001974805.1. Lineage (NCBI taxonomy): Eukaryota > Viridiplantae > Streptophyta > Magnoliopsida > Malvales > Malvaceae > Corchorus > Corchorus capsularis. The sequence goes on along the minus strand of AWWV01011708.1, from coordinate 68,086 downwards.
AGCTCTTATCTCATCGAGGTTGGTTTCCATCAATCAAAATCTGATTCTTCCTTATTTGTTTACACTGACAAGGATGTGATTGCTTATTTTCTAGTCTATGTTGATGACATTATATTGACTGGGAACTCCAAATCTTTTCTCAATGATTTTATTGGTTCCTTGTCCAAGAAATTTTCACTCAAGGATCCGGTCTCTCTATGCTATTTTCTTGGGATTGAGACAAATCATACAGACAAAGGATTGTCATTGTCACAGAAAAAGTATGTACTGGACCTACTAGAACGCTCCAAAATGCTAGACTCGAAACCTGTTAGCACACCCATGGCCACATCCGCTGCTTCTCTCACACTTGACATGGGGAACAAGCTATCTGATGCAACCGAATATCGCAGCATCATTGGAGCATTGCAATACTTGTCTCTCACTCGGCCTGACATCTCCTACTCGGTTAATAAACTTGCTCAATTTATGCATCAACCTACAGAGGTGCACTGGCAAGCTTTGAAGCGCATCCTTAGGTACCTAAAAGGCACCTTATCAACTGGTCTTCTCCTAAGCAAATCATCCTCCGGCAGAAACTCTCCCTTGGACCTTACAGCTTATGCCGATGCTGATTGGGCTGGAGACACAGATGATCGAAAATCCACTTCTGCCTTTCTTGTTTATCTCAATGGCAATCTAATCTCATGGAAGTGTAATAAGCAACGATCAGTAGCAAGATCCTCCACGGAGGCTGAATACAAGGCCATTGCTAATGCTGCAGCTGAATTAGCATGGATAGAGAACCTGCTCTCTGAACTCAAAGTAACAATTTCAAGTCCTCCCACAATCCACTCCGACAACATAGGCGCCACCTATGTCTCGGCAAATCCAGCCCTTCATTCCAAGATGAAACATATTGCAATCGATTTTCACTTTGTCAGAGATAAGGTTCACTTTGTCAGTTAGCTGATCTTCTGACCAAGCCCTTGTCCAAACAGAAGTTCCAACTTCTATCTTCCAAGATTGGTGTTTCTTCATCATCCACACCATCTTGAGGGGGCGTGTTAGGAGACAAGATAAGTCAAGAGATCAAATTATGAATTTAATTTTGAATATTGTATTCATCCTATTAACAAACTGTATAGTCAAGTTATAGCCAATAGGATAACTAGTCTAGAGTCCATGTATATCTAAAACCCTTGTAAACCTTGTACCTATATACATGTAATTCACGATCAATACAATCAGTTTTGATTCCCTCATAATTCTGTTGCTATTGCTCTCATTCTTGTCCTTCCTCATTCCTCTGTAAAACTCTACATTGTGTACCAACAAATGTTTTCAGCATTGCTCATATTTTATTTTGGGGATTGCATGCTCATCAATAGGCAATTCACGTTTCTATCTTGGGGATTGCATGCTCAACTATAGGTAATTTGAGGAGATGCAGTTCTTTGGGTAAGTAAATCTTGCTATTTTAAGTTCAGCATAGTTTGTTTTGAGAAATCTTTAAAGTGTAAAATTGCATGAATTGCGAAGTGGCTGACATGGTTGAAGAAGAAGTTCATGAAATTGATGTAGAAGATAATATTATCAGTGGAAATATAATCTTAGATATTCCAGAACGTATGATCCATGAATTGGTAAAATGTCCTGAAATTGATGAAGATGGGATGTCGCAAAAGAATATCTCTGTTGAGAGAATAGAATCTTCGTTTCGTCATGATATAATGGGGAATAAAAATTTGAAAGAACTTGCTACTTTGGTGGTAGAAGTTGGTTTAGACACCAGCAAATATCAAGTTCATACTTGTACATCTGCACGAAGGGCCAATAAAGTGCAGTTAGACGGTCGTTTAGTTTGCTTTTATACTAGTATGTTTCAAGTTGGTTTCAGGTTACCGTTAGATCCGTTTTTCTGTAAAGTTTTTGAATATTATGGGATTGCTGCTTCTCAATTGTTGGTAAACGGAGGGAAGGCTATTCTGGGCTATGTGGTTATGTGTAAGAGCAAAAATTGGATTCCTTCGGTCAAGTTAATCACGAAGCTTTATGACTAATAAATCTAAATAACCAACCTGGTTGGTTTAATTTTCAAATTAGGTCTGGAGTTAATCCATTTGTTATGAATAGCCTTAAGAGGTGGAAAGACAAATATATCTCTATTCAGCTCAAAGGGTTCTAAATGGAATTTTCCTATCCGATGGGTGGAGATAGGAAGAGCTAAATTGGCCAGATTGAACAAGGAAGATAACATTATTCTATATCCTCGTTTTTAGATTCTTGTAGAGCAGGTCAATTGTGAAAACATGGGTGATCATGTTCAGTTCGGTGCAAGAGATAATCAAGTGGGGTTCAGTGGCCCTTCTCAAAATAACCATTTGTTGATTGGATATAAAGAGCCTGTAGATGGTGGAGGAGATAATAAGCCTTTCTTGATTGGATACAAAGAAAAAGAGCATGTCGATAGTGGAGGAGATAATAAGCCTTTGAAGATTGGATACAAAGAAAAAGAGCATGTCGACGAATCTATTTCCGAATCACTTAGTCCCCTCCCAGGTGAAAATAAGGATGGAACTAATACTCTGAAGGGTACTGCTAGCGTAACCTTGGAGGAATATGTGAGTGGTGCTACTGCCTTTAGCCTTTTACGGGGGAGAGGAGGATGCATTGGTTCGAGATTTATTAGAGACAACTAAAGGTGATAATATTTACAAATGAATTATCCCGATTTTGATGAATCAGAAATTTTAGCTTTAAATGCAGAGTTGGATATTGTTTTAACCACTGAGGTGGTTACCCAAAAACGAAAATCCTTTGATGATGGTGATGCAACGTCTGCTTCCAATCAAGAGTCCTCGCAAAAAAGGCAAATCATGTCTAAGAGAATGGTCGTCAAATCCCAAGAGGGTGGGATTGCTTCTTCATCCAAAGTTGCTGCAAATGTTATATTGAATACAGGTGTGGTTCCTAATTTGAATGTTGAAAGAGGTCTAAATAGAATTCCTATGGTTAGTATTGAGAGTAATCCTATATAGTTCAAATTTTCAAAATGGCATCCATGGTAGGTCACTAAGGTAAGAGTTTGCCTCTGGAGGTTTGATTCTCAGTTACATGCTAATCCTCAAAGCTTGTTAGGAGACCCTGTTCGAACTATAAATGCTGCTCTGGTTAAAGAAGTGGTTGTCGTAGATAAGGAATATTTACAAAATTTTATTTCTAGAAGTGAATGTGCTGCTTCTTTAATAGGTGTTACTCATGAGGTATGTCAATCTTTCTGATCGTTTTTGTTCTTTTTTTTTACCTGATGGTATTGTTAATAAAAAAAATACTTATGTAATTTATAGGCACATTTAGCTTCCTTGGGTGTATATGGGCATATGGTGTTTCAACAAAAGGAATTGAGGTTGTTGAGACAAGAATTAAGTCACTTGAAAGGCTTGGATGCAACTGCGCATGTTAAAGAATTGGAAGATATTATTAGCAGTCAAAAGGTTGAACTGGAAAAGAAAATCGTTGAAAATTCCTTAGTAAAAGAGGAATTGGGAACTGTTATGCAAAAGTTGAAGGAAGTAAGACAAGAACTTGGTGAAGTCAGAGGAGAAATTGTTCCTTTAGGTAAGGAAAGACATGATGCTGAGGAGTTAGCTGCGGGATGGAGAAATCGACACAACAACTTGGAAGATGAAATGGGTGCTATGAAGGTTTGGTTTTTAATGTTCGTATGTGATAATAATGTGTGTACATGTTTATGAGATTTGTATAATAATGTTGGGGTATTCTGCAGGTTGAAAAGGAATGTTTGAAAGAGAAACATGTTCAAGAATTATTTGAGCAGAAACAAGAGTTGAAGAAGAAGCTCAAAGGGTTTGGTTTAACATATAGGAAGGCAGCTTTAAGTGTTGTTCAAGATAAATACCCTAACTTGGATCTTGGTGGCCTTCAGTTTGATCACATTCGCTTTCCAGATAAAGTGGTGAGTAAATGCTCTCAATCTCAAAGCAGTGTAGGTCAAAATACTCAATCAATGATTGAAAAGAGCATGTAAAGTGTTATTATTATATGTTGAATTGTATGTAAAGTTAAAAGTTGTCAAAGCTCTGCTGGAATAGGTATCATGTATATAACTGGGCTTCCTTTGTCAATGTATATATAACGTATTGTTATATGGAGGTAAATCCAATCGCTGACAAATTGGTGCGAGCTGACGTGGATCATAGATGGAGAATGAAATGGGGGGGGGAGCATATCACCTGCAATTGAGGATACTACAATCCTGCAATTGCAGGAGGTGGCTCCCTATTATCAAGCCACGTATCCCTCTCCACCTGATACAAACTAACGGTGTTAACACTATTTTTTTTGTCTTTTTCTCTTTGGCTTTTTCACGTGTCTTTTACTATTGATCACTTGAATTTTTTTTTTTCTTTCCAGATTTGTGTAAAAGTGATTTATCCAAGACTATTTAGTTTTGTTTCCTTTGAGCAAATCACTTTGGTTTAACTCAAATTAATTATATATAAAAAATATTTTTAGTATGTCTTGAATTTAAAATATTTATTTTTATTGTTTTAGAATTTTAATTGAGTCCCAAATTACTTAGGTTAACTTCAAATTATATAAAAAATATTTCAAGGATATATCTTGAATTTAAAATATTTATTTCTAGGCAGTTTTATAATTTTAGTTAAATTCCAAATCATTTAGGTTTAGCCCCAAATCAAATAAAAAATATTTTAAGGGTATATCTTGAATTTAAAATATTTATTTTTAGGGTTTTAGAATTTTAGTTTAATGCCAAATTATTTAGGTTTATTCCCAAATTAAATAAAAAATATTTTAAGGGTATATCTTGAATTTAAAATATTTATTTTTAGGGTTTTAGAATTTTAGTCTAATTCAAAATCATTTAGGCTTAGCCTCAAATTAAATAAAAAATATTTTAAGGGTATGCTTGAATCTAAAATATTTATTTTTAGGGTTTTAGAATTTTAGTCTAATTCCAAATCATTTAGGTTTAGCCCCAAATTAAATAAAAAATATTTTAAAATTATGTTCTGAATTTAAAATATTTATTTCTAGGATTTTATGAAAAGTGATTTGTTTGAAAAAAATTGAATGAAGCTTTTATTTTTTTCTATAGATTTATTTTAAATTTTTGGACAAGTTTAGTATCTAATATAAAACTGATTGTATAAAATAATAAAACTATAAAGTAGAAAGAGGAAAATTGAAAGAAAGCTGAAAAATGACCATGGACCCACGTGAAAGGAATAATAATAATAAAAAAAACTGAAAGGGATAACAACGTTAATTTGCTAAAGGGAAATGAGGGATAACGTGGCAGGATAAGGGGGAGCCACATCCTACAATTGCAGGATTGCAGCAACCGCAATTGTAGGTGATATACACCCAATGAAATGATACCACTCGCCCCCTGACTGTATTTTTGACTTATATTTAAGGAGATGTACAAAGTAAGCCTTTTGTACTTTTGTTTGCCCTCTCATTTGTAAAGGATTTTTTTATGTAACTTTAAGTGGCTCTCATGTATAGGGTCTCTTGTAAGAGTTTGAATCTTTCTATTTTGTAAACAAGAAAATGGATATGTAATCAGATGTTACTAGCGTTTTATATTTATGTTTTTTAAGCTATGTGCCAGCAATCAGTAAGACAATATTTCTTATTTCTGTTGGTGTCAATGGTTTTTGGATTTTGATATGACTTAGGTAGTTATTGATCTTAATAGGGTCTCTTGCTGTCGACTTTGCAAGTTTCTCAACCATGAAATATTGTTTAGCGAGTATCATGTGGTTTCAATACTAATTTTTGGGCAAAAAGGTAGTTTCAAGCTTAATTTTTGAAATCTGATATGGTGAATATATATATATATATATATATTTAACTTGTTACTTGATATATGTATCCCTAAAGTAAATATGCTAGGGTGTTTTTTATTTTCAGTTTACCATGGTATTGGTTTGGTTTATCTTGATGTAACAAGTTTTGATATATCAGCCCTATGATTGGAGAAAAGTTATAATTGGTTTGATAATCATTCACTTCCCCCTTTTTATCCTGGCAATACTTAATTAAATCGATTAAGAGGAAGCGACTAACTTTATGATTTGATTAGTTTTGACAAGAAAAAGATATCTACCTCTCCTTATATCTTTAATTAAGAAATTAAGGAATGATTCATCCTTATCTTTTGGAGATGTTTTAAGTTCAAGCTATATATCATCATCAAAGTAATAAAAAGAGAAAGGCAATAGTGTGATTAAGAAATAATTAAGGCAAGGCAAACATTTTATTAGAATGTATATTGGACAAAAGAGATGATCCATTCAATTGTCCCAACTACTAATTTCTATATATAATTAAAAATAGGCTTACTGAAAATATTTTTTTAGATGTACCGCATTCCATGTTCGAGGAACGATTTTGCCCCTAACTCTTGAAGTTTATATGCTCCTCTTCCCAAAACTTGAATGATTTGGTAGGGTCCTTCCCAGTTAGGGGATTATTTTTTTTTTTTTATTTTCCGAGAATGGTCGGCTTGCTTTGCAATTGCGGAGAGCCAAATCTCCTACTTGAAATTGACGAAAGTTAACTTTTGAATTGAAATAACGAGATACCTATTGAGCCCTTTGAGCATCTTTGATTTGTAAACTTGCTCTGGTTTCTTCAAGTAAGTCCAAACTGTATAAAGAATGTACACCTATCTCTGCTGGTATCACTGCTTCTGTTAACAAGAAAGGTTATATTGAAGGGAGTCTCGCCTGTCCCTGTATGTGGGTTGTTCGCATTGCCCATAGAATTCCAGGTACCTCTTCAACCGATGCTTGCTTAGCATCGTCCAATTTCTTTTTAAGTCCTGGGAGAATTTTACCATTCGTGGCTTTGACCAAACCATTGGTTTTGGATGGGAAACTGAATTGGCTATCAATTCAATGTGAAAATTATCACACAGTCCTGAAGCTGTTTACCATTGTATGTCATTATCGCTTGTGGTATTCCAAAGCGACATACCCATTTTGTAAAATAATCGCATACAACAATGAGAAATCGTTTTCTGACAGTTGCTCTTGGAAAGGGACCAAGCAGGTCAATTCCCCATTTTAACGAATGGCCATGGGGCATTTATGGCATTTAGAGATATTTGACTGCTTTCTTTTGCAAGGCTAGTGCTTTTTTTTCTGTCAGATGGTGTTGCCTGGTTTTGAGATCCAACTGTCGAGTGGTATATTTAAAGAGAGGAAGGCCTTGTTTTTGTTTAAACAAGCTTCTTCTACATGTTACAGGATGGTTTTACCTCTAGTTGCAATTGTGTTGGCGGATGCGAGTTTTGACAAAGCATCGGCGCAAGTACTGTTTTCCTCTCTGGTATTTGGTGGAGTGTAATGTTGTCAAATTCTGACCATAAGACTCTGACTTTTTCATGATATTGCAACAGACTGGGCTCTTTTACTTCATATTCTCCCAACACTTGCTTGGCTACTAGTTGAGAATCAGTATTGACTTTAGATTTCCCACTTTCATGGTTACGACTAATTCTAGTCCTACCACAAGTGCTTCATACTCTACTACATTGTTTGGTATTGGGAATCCAAAAGTGAGCCCATATTGCCCTTCTTGATGATCAGGACTAATGAGTAGATCCTTCCTTAGTCTGGTTTGGCACAAAAGTGGAGGAGTACCTTTCAAAATCACCACACAAGGACTGTATGTGAACAGGGAGTACTGTTGAGGATAAATCTCTTTGCCTGACTCTGTAGTATAAACCACTTCCAACGCGCTGCTATCAACATGATACCTCAATATTGCATTGGAACACCCGAAGTATATAGCCTCAGAGTTTGGATCTAATGCCCATAGCCTGCCAAATGTAGCCCGAGGACATTTGATCCATGGACAACCAAACTTATAATTATTACACAAATCGTCAATGGAGATACTATGCTTCAGCACCCAACTACCTGCTTTGCCACCATCCTCAAGAAACCAAACAAACAATGTCGAGCCTACATGATTTGAATAATGCAAACGATCACAAGACACTCCAATAAACCCACAATTATTTATCAAATCTCTTTTGGGCGCCTCAATAGCGTGGGCATTGAAGTTATTGAGGTCAAACTGTAGAAGATACTTTGAACGTGTTAACCGATACAGCATGCCATTCAAGTAAACCGCATGCCTGATCCATGGTAATTCATGAACTGGAGCATCTAATGGCATTGTATGGCTAATCCACTCACCCGTCTCAGAAGAGAATACATCAATGTTTGCAGTTTTATTCGAAGAATAAGTAGTCCAATAATTAAAGCTGACAACTTTGTAATGGGATGATTCACAAGGGTTGAAAGCCAAGGCAGCAAAGCATTGCAGCTTCTTACCAGCATCAATAGCAAGCTTCTCACGTTCAATATTTCTTGGGATTTCAATGCATTGTTTGGTAAGAGGGTTACAAACATAGTACTGTTGGAGTGAACCCGCGACAAACAGAAGCAAACCATTGCAGCTATGAATGAAATCTTTGAAGGTGAACTTAAAGGGCAAGAGTGCAGATAATGATTCAACTACTCTTTCATCAGCTGACCCGCCACCACATGAGGCATATTCAAGGTAGAATCGATATCGAAAGTCAGCATTCTTTTCTCCTCGATAGAAAAAGCCACCAAGAGGGTTATATGTTGAGAATTTGGGAGCACAAACATGAGTTACCAGGCGGTTCCACAATTTGCAGACACATTTGGATCTAATTAGGTTCTTAGCCGGTAAGCGACAAAGAATTTCAATCACCAAATCATCACATAATTTAGACCAAAGGTGACAGTCATTCTGGCGAGGAATGAATGAATCTGACCTTATTTTTCCTACTATACACATCGTCTAAGAAAAAAAAAAAAACTTTTCCTGATAATTTTAGGATATTATAAAGGACGAGTTTTTTTAGCCAATTATTAAAACTTCAATGATAAATCAGTACAGATAAGTTAAATTAAAATATTTATTGCCCTTATATGATCCAGACAAAAAGAGTTTGATTTAAATAAATAAATAAAGCAAACAAAAGACCAAGATTGATATCCAGGAAAAGCTTAAAAGGCAAGAGTTTTTGTGGTAAAGATCAAAACTTTAAATGGGAATCCTAAACATAAGAAGAAAAAAAGAGAGTTAAGATGATAAATTAAATATTTTGCGTTCAATTTCAAAGGATAATGAAGTACAGAGGAGTTGAATTAGAATGCTCGTTATTTAAAGAAAAATCGATGATAACCGATACAAAAATAAATAAATTAATTTAAAAAAATAAATAGACAAATCAAACAGAAGAACCAACCTCGATGACAAGGAAATTGCCCATAAACCAAAGACTAGTCGGAGGCGAACTGTCCTATGAAGGAAGGGATCAAGGGAGAGAGAGCTTTTATGTTACTTTGTTTGTCAGACATTAGATTTACAAGAAGAACATCGAAGATTCGTAGGCGCTTAGGTTTGGAGTTGGACTTCGGGCTTTGGAGCAACGAGCACAAAACGCACGAACGGCGCGTGGAATTATGATATGGGCTATGGGATTTTGAAAATTTTATGGACCATTCCCAATCCAATTGAAACAGATATAATGCATTACAAATGGGCTTAAATTGGTGTTTGATTGACCCGTTTGAGTTGTTTGTACTTTGTACTAGTAACTGGCCCAAATAGCTTTGGTATGGTAAAAAATTCAACAACAGTTTTCTTTTTTTTTTTTTTTGTTAAGAACTACTTGTTGATTCCAATTTATTAAATTAATAATCATGGGCCCAAAAGCGACCAAAAAAACAATGTAAAAGAAAAGAGAAAAGAGGTGTGGTGAATTTTTGAGCAAAAGGAGGTACGGTGAAAGTTCAATCATTCTAGCAAGCGTGTGTGTGTGTGCGCGTATATATATGTATTAATGTATATGTGGCTTTTGACTTTGTTGTTAATTGATTTGCAATGTGTTTACTACACTCAAGAGTTCTACAAGTTATACTTTAGAAACATTTTTCTTTTTTTTGGTTTCTACACATCTAACATGGCAATGCATTTATTTGATGTTTTCTTTCCTTCTTTCACAATTCACACACAGGAATCAGGATGGTCACTTGAAGTTGATGACGTTGACTCTCCAATGTGACAAATGATGACAAAGAGGGAACTAGTACCAGATGGGTGACTAAGCCTTTAAATCCAAGTTGCACAAATATTGTATGTATCAAACCTTTAAACCCATATAAGATTCGCTCCCAAGAGTCACAAGATACTAAAGACAAGCTCCAATTTAACTAGCTTCCAGCATCAAAGTTTTCATGTGTTGAGATATATGTATCATACTAGGATATCATCATATCTTATGCGCACACTTTGTCTTCAACCCTGGGATATATAGATGAAGAAAACAAATAGAAAGATTGCACAGTACTGAAAATAGATTCAATGCCACACATATTGTCTATTCTTTTGTTTGAGAATGGTGCCTAAACTAAATTAAATAAAAAGCAAGATCAATCAAATTGTAGCATAGGTACTGATACCTTCTAATTATGAAATAAATACGGATATTCTACTTGTCCAATTATAACGACCAAAGAAGTAAAGAATGAAACTAATGTCCAACTATACTCAGCATGTGATCCTCAAAGTCAAAAGCTGTTACTACAAGGATCGATTCAAATGATAAAGATGCGGATTGAGTAAGTCGACTACCTATAGTTGGCCTGCAATGCATTGGGAATACCTTTCAAAATCACCACACAAGGACTGTATGTGAACAGGGAGTACTGTCGAGGATAAACCACTTCCAACGCACTGCTATCAACATGATACCTCAATATTGCATTGGAACACCCAAAGTAGAAAGCCTCCGAGTTTGGATCTAATGCCCACAGTCTCTCAAATGTAGCCAAAGACATTTGATCAATGGACAACCAAACTTGTAATTATTACATAAATCGTCAATGGAGATACTCATACTATGCTTCAGCACCCAACTACCTACCATGCCAGGATCCTTAAGAAACCAAACAAACAACCTCCGGCCTATACAATTTGAGTAATGCAAACGATCGCAAGACACTCCAACAAACCCATATCTATGTATTACATCTCTTCTTCTTGGAACCTCCATAGCATGGGCACTGGAGTTATTGAGGTCAAACTGAAGAAGGTGCCTTGTACGTGTTAACTGATAGAACACCCCATTCAAGTAAACTACATGCCTGTGCCATGGAAATCCATAAACTGGAGCATCCAATGGTATTTTATGGCTAACCCACTCATCCGTGTCAGATGAGAATACGTCAATGTTTACCGTTTTATTTGAAGAATAAGTAGTCCAATAGTTAAACCTAACAACTTTGTAATGAGATGATTCAGAAGGGTTGAAAGCCAAGGCAGCAAAGCAATGCAGCTTTTTACCAGCATCACTAGCAAGCTTCTCACGTTCAATATTTCTTGGGATTTCAATGCATTTTTTGGTTAGAGGGTTACAAACATAGTACTGTGGGACTGAACCCGTCACAAACAGAAGCAACCCATTGCAGCTATGAAGCAAATCTTCGCAGGTGAACTTAAAAGGTAAGAGTGCAGATAATGAGTCAACTACTCCTTCATCAACTGAGGGGGCACCCGCCACCACATGAGGCATATTCAAAGTAGAATCGATTTTGAAGCTCAGCATTCTTCTCTCCTTGATAGAAGAAGCCACCAAGAAGGTTATATTTTGAGAATTTGGGAGCACAAACATCAGTTACCAGGCGGTTCCACAATTTGCAGACACATTTGGATCTAATTAGGTTCTTAACAGGTAACCAACAAAGGATTTCAGCCACCAAATCATCACATAATTTAGACCAAGGGCAATAGTCAATCCCGCGAGGAATGAATGAACTGAGCCTATTTTTCCTGCTATACACATCGGATTGATATCCAGGAAAACCTTGAAAAGCAAGAGTTTTTGTGCTAAAGATCAAAATTTTAAATGGTAATTTATACCCTATATTTTCTATAGAAAGTGATTAAATTACATCAAAACAAACGGATCAAAACAAACGGGTCAGAGGAATTGGATTTAGAATTATTAAAAAAACCATGATAACCGATACAAACATAAATTAATCTAAAATTAAAAAAAAAAAGACCAACCTCGATCACCAGGAAACCCAAAAAGTTTAAGCAGATTAAGGAAGGCTTAGCTGTGTCTTTGTTAAACACTTAAATACCAAATAAAAGTTTGGAGCTTCGAGAGCATTTCTATAGACAACTTCCTTAACTTACCAATGTTTAAGTTGATCCAGTCGGCTTGTCAATAGGAGCAGAGACAGATCCAAGATTAAGATCTCCAACTCCCTTGGGTGGACCAATGCTACAACGAGCTGTGTTGTGCATTTCAATGGCGTCTTTTATTTTTTGAAACTGGAGATTATTTTCAAAAGATCTAGATTAGTAAAAGACAAGTGATTATGAATTTGATATGGGATAGCATACATAATTTTATCATTGAAACATGAATACTGGACAAGTTTGATGATTAATAGCACGTAATGATTTCAAAACAATTCATTAAAACGTTTAAAGTTTTCAGTTTTCACACACAATTAAACAAACCAAAGGCCCGTTTTAAAATTCTATGAGGATGTTCTAGTTTAGCTATGAAGTTGTGTTAAAAGTTACACCAGACAGACAGGAACCTATATTGAGTGAGGCAAGGCACTTTCGAACCAGAAGTTAACCCTAGCTCCATGATTCCTCAAGGGACTCTGATATAAGGAAATCAGGGTACTTTGAATGTGATTTTTTTTTTTTTCTTCTGGGCATTTTAAGCGAATGTTTAGAATATAATATCTCAGGTCAGACACCAAGTGCAGGAAAAGGAAAGGCAGAAATAGCTTACCTTAGCAAGTGAACATGAAAATAACTCTAGTTGTCCTTCAGCTCCACGGTAGAAGTGGAAATAAGGAAGCACCTTAACATTCAAACTTTTACACATAGGTTTATTCTCATCAAAATTTACTTTGAGGAATGTAATTTCCGGGTGTTCTTCAGCTGTCTTGCAGAGCTGAGTGATAAATACAACAAAATATTAGGACGACAATGATTACAATTCAAAACAGCTGTTGAGATTGAGAAGAAAAGAATAAGAGATCACAAAAGTACTCTCAGAAAATGTATACTAAGTTTTTACTTCTTGTAAATGGAACCTGTCCTTGCCCTATATTCTACCAAACAGAGGTATCACAAGCACACTGAAGGCAACAAGGTCGAGCTATCAATCTTAACAAGGATGTCATATTACAAATGGACAACACAATAAGCAAAAAAGGGGTATATAGAGTTAAGCCACTCGGTATACTATAAACATACAAATACATTCTAGACCCGACAAGTTCTTTGAAAATTTCTCAACCGATATCTTTTACATCTCATCTTACATACCACCAACATCAAAGAGACATCCTGACTCCTATTTGGCAAGGACAGTAAATTGGTAATTGTGCTAATCCAGTGATCACTACTTTAGATGTTGCAAATGGTAAGAAAAGATAAAAGAATGACTTTGCCTAGAGGGTAAGCATATAACTTTTCTTGAGAATAGTTTGGTCAATCATGAATTCAAGATATATGATCCTTTATGATGGAATATTTCAAAACTGTGAACAATTAAAGCAACCTACCTTTGGAAATAATGCTCTGCAGGAAGCACACCAAGTACCATAGAATTCTACAATAACTAATCTATCTCCTGCTTGGCTTAAGGCACTCAAGAATTCTTGTGTAGAGTGTATATCAATCATATTTGGCCCTGCATTCCTTTCCCACCATTTTGGCTGTTCAGTTTTATCAATGGTTGCATGTACCTGAAAGAAAGGAAATCGGTTAATGAAGTACCTGACAAACACTTAAAGAATGGGGAATTTTTGATTGTTGCGTATTAATCATAAAGTAACAAATTTCCAGTTCTATTCATCACGGGCAAGTATAAGCAAGTTAGCTGTTAGCACAAAGTCACTATTAAAAGAAAATACACTTTCAAACAAGAATCTTCAGAATTTTCGCATAAAGTAATCAAATTTAGCTAAAAAGGAACCTAAAGCTGGCTAATTTGGACATAAAATTTCCCAAGAACTTCAATTGACGGCTTTAATCCAACAATAAAATCATTATCAGCAAAGAAAATGGCACAAAGAAACAATTTTCACAGATGGGTGTTCATGAATTCTACTAATTGAACTAAAAATTCAAAAATCAGAAAGGAGGCAAAACTTGTACCTTGAAAGAAAGGAATTGTTTTCTGGGAGTAAAAGCAAGACTGGCAATAGCAGCTGAATAAGAAGAAGAAAGAGGATAAATAATCTTATCCAAACTCTGATTGTTAGGAACAGAATATTGTGGAGAACTCGAGGTGAAGGCGAAGGAGGTGAAAAGTGAGGGAGCAGAGAAGCGAAGCGAGTGAATTAATGGCGATGATGATGATAATCGAATACCATCAAGAGATTGAGAGACTGAAACAAATCGGATTTTTCAATTAATTAATTATTTTTATATATATATATACATAAAGGTAAAATTTTTGAAGAGCTTCAAATGAAAGGTGTCAACTAGCAACAGGGGAAAGGGAAGGAGATAGTTTGGGAGTCGAAGGAGTTGATCGGAGTTAAAATGATTCAGTAATTCGTAGGAAGAAGACGCGCCACGTATGCAACTTCGTTCCTCACTGTTTTAATGTTTTTCTTTCCGTTGATCAAACGATGTCGTTTAATTCGTAGATATAACATAAGTAAAACCATACATAAAATTCATTTAATTGAGCAAATTGTTCACCTGTAAACATATGCTTTCAAATATACATAAGATTTAAGAATCAAAACAAGCAACAATTAGAAACACATAAGTTTATTAAAAGATCAGGTTCATCAAAGGGAATTCTTGTTGTAGATTTTGCAGACTCAAGCTCTTTGGTTACGCTTCCTCTCAGGAGCTAAAAGAGGCTTGGGAGGCATTTCCAGTGGCTCTGACATATCTTTAAGCATCTGCAGAACTTTGGTCATGGAGGGACGATCCATTGGCTTCAGCTGAATACACCAGAGTGCAATTATGATCATCCTTTGGCCTATATCCTTCTCATCACTTGTCACATCCTTGATTTCTATTTCACCCTTTTGTTCTAGCTGATCATAAATCCATGCTGGGAAGTAAATTTGGCTCAAATTCTCCACGAATGGATTCAGATTTTTCCTTCTCCCGACCATTTCCATCAACAACATTCCAAAGCTGTAAACATCGGATTTATAAGAAATGTCCCCAACGTTTTTGTACAGCAATTCTGGAGCCATGTATCCAATTGTTCCTCTTGCATGTGTTAGAGAAATAATACTATCATTCCTTGAATATAACTTGGCAAGGCCAAAATCTGTGACAGAATAAGCAAAATGAAGGAAGAAGAAATCGTAGTATTATTCAACCATAGTGAAGTGTTTATATACAAAGACCTTAATAACTAACTAACTTGATTATAGTAAAACTACACCGTTTTACTATTATATCATCTAACATCCCCCCTTAAACTGGAGAGTAGATATTCAAAACTCCCAGTTTGGAAAAAGATGCTGTAAAAATGGGTGAAGATAATCCTTTGGTGAAGCAATCTGCAAGTTGATTTTGAGAAGAAACTGGTAGCAAAACAATCAGGCCACTTTGAATCTTACTTCTGACAACATGACAATCCACCTCAATATGTTTTGTGCGCTCATGAAAAACAGGATTTTTAGCTAAATATACTGCAGATTGATTATCACAAAACAAAGGAATTGGACTTGTCATAGGGACCTTCAAATCAGCCAAAAGAAATTGAATCCACTGCAACTCACAAGTAGTAGTTGCTAAAGCTCGATACTCAGCTTCTGTTGAGCTTCTACTGATCGTATTCTGCTTCTTACTCTTCCAAGAAACCAAAGCAGATCCCAACAAAACACAATAGCCTGTTACAGACCTTCTTGTATCAACACAAGTACCCCAATCACTATCAGAAAAGGCCTGTAATTGAATGTTATTCTTTGCTGAATGTTATTCATCTAACAATCTGAGATTTTTGGGTTCTAGTCTTCATCAAGGAGAATGTTATGAGGCTTAATGTCAAAATGTAGAATCCTCATATGGCATCCTCTATGTAAATATTCAATCCCATGAGCTATGGCTAAAGCAATTTCATACATTCTGCTCCAGCTTAAAGGGCAGGCATCCGCATCTGCTTGAGAGAATAAATACTTGTCAAGAGATCCATTCGGCATGAATTCATATACCAGAGCCTTTTTAGATCTTTCGAAGCAGAATCCAAGAAGTTGGACCACGTTAACATGATGAATCATCCCAATTGTTGCCACTTCGTTGATGAAATCATCCCCATTTCCCTTGGCCTCTCCTAGCATTTTTACTACAACTAGCTGACCATTTGGTAAAGTTCCCTTGAATACAGAGCCAAAGCCACCTTCACCCAGTTTTTCCTTGAAGCCTTCAGTCATCTTCTTGACGTCAGAATAAGAGAATCTTTTTGGCTTCAGGTTTTCATAGCGGAGTAAGAACTCTTCAACTTGTTTATCTATTGATGCTCTTTCCCACCATTTGTAGAGTAGATAAAGGGACATACAGAAGATTCCAATGGCGGATCTTACTATCATGTAATCCTCTTTAAATCATAATCCAGAGGAAAAAAAATTGCATTAGACATATCCTGATTCACAAACAGCAATTAGGCAAACTGTTGGAATCTATCAAGATTTACAAAATATATTGAATTGCAAGAAAAAAGAAAATTGGAACACGGATGAAACAAGTTCTGGGAAAAACTTACTAACAGGTGTCGCTAGCCGTCCTATGCAATCTGTAAGAGTAAGACAGATCGGGGGGTGAGCTATTGATTTGAATCATAGTGAAAAATAAGGAATATATGATGTTTAATTTCAATCAATGGCAGGATGCTTTTGTTGGTCTATGTTATGTAAATACGCAAAAATAAGTATGATTTCAATCTTTTTAGATATTAATGATTGATAAAGATGATTTGGAGGCATACCCTGTATTGTGCTCCACAAATATTGTCCAAAACCTGAAACAGCGAGAGACTAATCACTATTTGCAATAAATAAGACAACCTTTTTGCGGTCTAAATTCGAGAAAATGGAACATGTGGAAACAATTCGTACTCACAATGAACATTCGCCAATGGCCATTTGCAGGATCCTCGGACAGAGTTTGACAGATGCAGTTGCTATCGCCAACATCGTTATAAAGATCATCAGCATAGCAAGAACAATATCCGACATTGAATTCACAAATTTTACACACATATCGACTCCATGAAAGCTCATATCACAACGTTAATTTCTTGTAAATATCAGAATATGTGTTGGAGAGGAACCCGAGCCTTGTCAGGGTTCAAGGCCCACCGAGCAGCCCATATACATGTCGGATACCAATCCGAACCCAAAAGTCTAAACTGATGGTTTCTTGGGTCCTTCATGTATATATGCCACTCAAACAACCCATCCTTTTATGATGTGGGATGTTTCCTCACATGTAAATTCTCAACAATCCCCCCCGATTTACATATGAGTCCTCATCTCTCCCCCATGCGGCTCAACCCATGTAAATCCTCAACAATCTCCCCCAATTTACATGTGAGTCCTCATCTCTCCCCCGTGCGGCCCAACCCGTCAAGTCTATTTACATTTGAGTCCCGAGCCTTGATGCTCTGATACCACTTGTTGGAGAGGAACTCGAGTCTTGTTAGGGTTCAAGGCCCATCGAGCAGCCCATATACATGTCGGATACCAATCCGAGTCCAAAAGTCTAGACTGATGGTTTCTTAGATCCTTCATGTATATATGCCACTCAAACAGTCCATCCTTTTAGATCCTTTTATGGTTTCCTCACTTGTAAATCCTTAACAATGTGTGTGATTCCCAATTGTTTGGAACACCGCCGGAGTCATGGAGAGGAAGTCACAAGAGCTCAAGTCCCAGAAGGATGATACATTCAGAATTCCGGAAAATATGTACAGCTGTTTAGTTGGTGGCAAGGACGAATTAGCTATGCAAGGAGACGTTGATGCATCCAGATATTTGAGATGATCCATTGGCATTGAACAGTTAAGAAAAATCATGGTATCCTCTATTTCCAAGGACAAGGAATATGTTGGTGCAAGGTTATCTATTGTCCAGGAATAACGAGGAAGGGAGGAGCAGTCATTTATGTTTAGACCAGGATCGACAGCAACAAGGGTCTTGTGATTGTACGAGATGGACTCGACATATAAGCTACCTGCAGAACCTATTCTTAGCACGGTGTGATCATGCTCGCAAGCAAGTTCATACAAGACATGTCCGCAATGTTCAGGATCACTAGTTAATCGAAATGGGTATTCTATGGACACATTTTCGCAAGAAGAAGAACAAGACAAATATTGTTTCCTAGAGTTGCAGAGTACTGGAAGGAACAACAAGGATATAATTATGAGGAGGTTAAGACCTGCAGGCATGGCCGGAACAATTCAAGCCAAACCAGTAATCCTGAAGTTACTTTATTAATGTAGCTTGCAAGAACAGAGGACAACTAGTACTTGCTAGAATTGCAGATTGGAAGGAAGAACACGCTGCGTGCAGGCTTGGCCAAGTCCAACTGAAGCTTGGAAATAGAAAATGATATGATCTTGTATAATGATTATGATGGTAGTAATCAACTTTTTTGCTTCTTGGTGCGGTGGGTAGTTTACACATTGACCTAGTTGACTGACTCAAACCAGCAGCTAGTCCAATCAAAAAGCATACTAGTAAGCAAATGCGCCTAGCATTTATTATGGATGATAACATTGAGTAGTGTTGCAACTTGCAATGTCCCTTTTGCTGTATTTTTCTACGAAACAGCGAGGCAATGACTTTGAATCAAAGATTAGTATAGGCAAGTCAAAGTCCCCCCAATGAAATAAAAGAGCGTGGATTGACCGGCAACTGATGCTTCCCAGAACCCTATCTTCTTCCTAGAAAATACATGGAAGAGGTTTAATTAAAAGTCGCCTAATTAATTAATTGAGTAACATCAGCGAAACCAGCAACACATCAGCGAAACCAGCAACGATAGGTCATAATTTTCTTACAAAAGGGTCTAGCACTAGCAAAGATCCTCTTGTTACAGATAGACTCATATTGCTGCTTGTTTTGTTTTCGTGTTGAAAAACTGATTTCATCTTCCAAACGATGACTTCACAAAACGTTATAGGTTTTCACTTTATTTTCTTTCTCTTACTTTTATGCCTTGGAGATGCTGGGAATAATAATACTTCATGTCCAGTTGCATCTTGCAGTGAAGATGGCCCTCCCATCCGTTTCCCCTTTTGGCTGAAAGGCCGCCAGCCTGAGAATTGTGGGTACCCAAGATTTGAACTTTCCTGCTCTAAGAAGAATCGAACACTAATCCAAATTTCAACCTCAGGGCAACTTTTAGTAACTGCAATAGACTACGTCACTCAGTCTATTGGCATTAGTGACCCTGAGGGTTGCATGGCTAGAAAGCTAATCACCTTGAATCTCACAGGTAGTCATTTTAAGATTTTCTGGTCCGAGAATTTCACATTGCTCAATTGCTCCTCAAGAATTGAAGTAGGAGAGCAATTATTGATAGATTGTCTCAGCAGCTCCACTCGCTATGTTTATGTTGTTCATGATTCAATGGCTGCGAGTCCACTTCTTCTCTCTACTTGTGGCCGCGGTTTCATTGCAAATATTCAAGCATCATATGATCCGACTCTATATTATCAGTTTCGCCAAGCTAATCATCTTGGGCTACAATATCTTAATTTGAATCGTTTTAGTAAACCACCATATGGTAGTTGGTATGCACGTACTGAAGCCCCGTACTACTTTCCCATGTATGTCACTTTTAGAGATTACGCTATTTCGTTGCAAAAGTCCACGAGACTTTCATGGGTTGTACCGGGATGCGATCAGTGTGAATACGAAGGCGGAAAATGTCGTTTTCACCAGAATTGGTCCGTTGCCCGAATCTTGGAAAATGTCAGATTCGTTTTTTGTGAATGTGATAGACTAATCTTCACCTTCTTTCTTTGTTGGATCCACTAGGCCCATGTGCATGATACTTCTCAAATGAACTTTTCTTTTGGATTTAGAAATAGCCCATTCTTCAGTAGCACCTATGATGGTGTTAATTACTCCATTGACCGCTGGCCGCTTATAAGTCATTTTTTCAGAGGATCGTTCATTTTGGTTTGCCACTTGATTGGTCGCTTGTTCAACTGTTTGGTTTTGTTGAACAAAATTCCGTAGGTAGCGACGCCTTATTAAATCTTCTATGGCTCCTTTGAGGTGATAACATTCGATCGTATGGCCGAAATCATTGTGAAATGAGCAACGTTTATTGCGGCCTCTTTCTCCATATTTTTGAGGTTTCAATGGCTGAGGCCATTTCATATGACTAGACATTTCACCCCAAGAGATGGAGATGTGGGCTCTTGAATATTCAGGGGGTGTACTTGTCAAATCGAGGAATAATCTCCTCTTTTTTATGTGACTATCCTCGTGAGGGCTCAGTTTGATAATTGAATTTTCTATGCTTTTGTTCATGATCTGTGTATCTTCTGATGGGGGTGACCGGGATCTTTGATAATTCAGGTGGCAACGATCATTCTTCCTGCTGGAGATAGACGAATGTTGGTGATCTTCTTTGCTGGGATGAATTGAACGGCTAGCATAATGCTTGTGGATATCATCATGCAAAGCTTTCATTTCGTCAGCTTCAGCATATCTTTGGGCTACGTCGAATATTTCATGCATGTGTTCAGGAGGTTTGTTACAAGGGCATAGCGCAAGTGTTCATTTTTTATCCCAACAGTGAAGGTTTCTACGGCAACATCTACCTGGAGATCTTCTATTTCCAGAGTGGCTGTTGTAAATCTCTTTAAATAAGCTTTTAACGTTTCTCCTTCTCTTTCCCGTATATTAAAGAGACTGACTGTAGTTCTCCTTAACTTTCGGCAGCTATGAAAGTTGGAGAGGAATGCCCATCCTAATTGATCGAAATTAGTTATAGACCCGAACTTCAAACGGTAGATATATATATATATAAAAGTACGAACTCAAAAATCTTAATTGGAAAATTTCTAAAATGCCCTTAATATTATAGTACAATAATTTTTTAATTAATATTCTTTTTAGTCATTATACCTTTTATTTTTTAGTCAAAATTTAATATTACAATAATCATTATATTAATTAATTAAATATTTTCCCTAACCTAGATGGACTTCAATTTTGGCCGGACTTTTTTTTGGATAATTAAAACAATAGCACAAATTTTGGCCGGACTTCCTTTATGCTACACTCACAATTATCTTTATTACCCTATAATAGCATGAGGACTTGAACAACTCCTAACGTCCAAAGGGTTTAATTTACTCACTTCCTTATTACCCATTTTCTTGGTTATTTTTGTTTTTGAAATTCAAATTAGTTATTCACTAAAGGACACAATATGTACCAACTCTTAAACTGCGCATGTGTAATATGCTATTGAGTGACATTGTATTGTATAATTTTCCTATTAACTTTTTTGGTGAATCATTTTATATTAACTTTAACATAACTAAAAAATAATACTAACTTTAGCATTATCAATATCAAGTAACAGTTAACAATATATTAATAAACACCAAAATGTTTGTCTAATAAAACAAAAAAAAACATCAAAATATTTATCCGATTTAAATTTGAAAAAATTTGTCAACTTGATACAATTAACAACTAAACAAGTACGTTAGCATTATCAACTTGATTAAAAAATCGAGTCTTTAGTTCAACATAGCTAACATAATCGACTTATCATTATCACATTATTTTCTATAGTAAGCTTTATACGAAATTATGATATCTATTTTCCACGTTATTTTCTTAATTAAATTAAATAAATAAATCAATGTTTATGAAAAGTGAAAATTGATGTTGTACGATTTAAATATAATTAAAATAGTAAAACACTGAAGTTAATAACCATTTTATCAACAATGAAGGTTATCGAATTTATAGTACATGGTTACTAAAAATTACATATAATAAAATTTTACTTTTTATCATATCTTTCTAATTTTGTATCTTTAGGTATTATCGGATGCTATATATATATTTCATAAGGCAAGTTTTTTTTTCCTTTTTGATATCAGTCCAATTGATTTCATTAAAGAATGACTATTAATACAAGCACAAACATATAAAAACAAGGGGATTAATTCAAGCATTGAAAACATGAAGAAACCATGAGAGTAACCTTTTCATTAACATTACAACATATTATTTGCAATAAGAAGGAACTAATCTTTTTTTTCCAACTTATAATTTGTTATCTTTATAGTTTAATATTAGAACTCTAATTAATATATTTTTTTATGAAGTGTAGTATTAATATTTTGTTGATAAATACTCAAGCTCCTACAAATAGTTTTTGTATCTTCCTTTGACTAGAACACGTATCAAGAGAGTTTACGAAAGAACTAGACAATTATGTTTTAAAGAATGTAGCTAAATATACTTCTTACTAGAAAAAGATGTTACTCTAATATCCATAATAATATGTATAAATCTTGAATAAATAATTTAGATGTTCCGACTTATATTGATCTAAGAAATAAAGTATATTAATTAGTGGAATGGCTAAAAAATAATTATTTAATTCTACCATACTTGCTAAGGTACTTTCATATAATAGTTAGAAATTAATTAATGATCAATATGCTCAAATAAGGGCACAACGTTTGTGAAAATGCTTAAATAAGGGCCCAAAGAAAAAAAAAGCTCAGATAAGGGTCCAACTTTTAGAAAATTGCTTAAATAAGTCTCTGGCATCATTGTGTGGTTATCAAAATCCCATAATAAGATT
This sequence comes from Corchorus capsularis, assembly GCA_001974805.1. NCBI lineage: Eukaryota > Viridiplantae > Streptophyta > Magnoliopsida > Malvales > Malvaceae > Corchorus > Corchorus capsularis. The sequence goes on along the minus strand of AWWV01011708.1, from coordinate 45,142 downwards.
ATCAAAATTTCATAAGTATGTCATCAAAAATTCATATGGAGGTTATCGAAATTTCATTGTATGGTTTTGCAAATATTAGGCCCTTATTTGAGAAATTAGCCATTTGATCATGTAACTAATTAATTAGTTGGGCAACATATTAGTACAAAGTTAATTAACTAAATTGGTTTATAATTGGACTATGTATGGTTGATAAGTTATTATAAACAAATAAAAGTACATGTGCAAATAAAGTCATAAAGTCAAGGAATACAAATACAATGAAGTATAACAAAATTTTCAATTTAAACCTAAAAGTTTTAATTTCTACCCAATTTTGATCTAAATCTTTTTATCATAATTAACATAATCTAATCCATCTGAATCGAACAAATAATGTTTAAATTGAAAGGAAAGCCTTGCGTATCTTAAATGTGCTACCTTCACACATTAAGCACTTGAGGACTTTTTTCCCCATTTATCTATTGGTTTAATAGACAAAATGACCCTCAAACAATCACCAAAGGGACAAAATGTACCCTGAACTTTTGATTGGGACAATTGAATGGAATTTGGTACGTGATTTTTTTTTTTAAAAAAGTAAATGACTTCAAATTAATAGACAAAAAAGCCTTCAAACTTTGACAAAATATTACAAAATGGTCCTTGAAGGGCTATAATATCCCAAAATTGATAATAAGAGGACTTAAGTGTCCCAATTGAAAGTTCATGGACCATTTTGTCCCTTTTGTGATAGTTTGAAGGCCATTCCATTAGGTCTTTATCTATTTTGTATATTTGATCAAAGGTTTGGGGAAGAAAGAACATAAGATAAAAAAAAATGAAGGAAACGACCTTAAATGTATTTATTATCACCTTCCCATGTCACTTTAATAAACAAAAAGATTCAATACTTATGATAAAAAAATTATTGCCTTTAAGGTTAGGAGATCAAAATAATAATATTAGTTTTTTTTAATTATATAAAATAATATGTTTTTAAAATTTGATAGAAATGATAGAGAAAATTAACTTTAGAATTTTTTTTTCTATTCTTAGCTCGAGATTAGTTTCAAAAATTATTTATAATGAATGGTTTTCAGTCTCAGAAAAACTTAATCGATACATTAATCTTTATCTTTACAATTGAAAAAACATGACTTTTAACATGTCAAATATACAATCTATGTTATATGATAAAAGATCAACAATGATGTCTATAAAAAGTTAATACCCGCTTTAGTTATAAAGCTAATATTCAATGAACACGCTAGCTAACAATTAATAAAAATAATTTTTGTACTCATATTTTTTTTATTAAAATTATAACATTAGGACTACAATAATATTTATTGCTTACAATATTTTTTTAAAAAATTAGTCTTACTATATACTACATAAAAGTACGAAATCAGAAATCTTAATTAGTCAATTACTAAAATACCCTTAACATAATAGTATAATATTTTTTAATAAGTGGCTACGTACACAATTGCTACGTGACTACGCCAAACAATGAATATTATCATCATCCATCTCAATATCTCCTCGGCCTCTAATCCAGCTTTTTTTTCTTCTTTTGGCATGAAATAAAGATTAACCAGCTTCAACATAGAAATTGAAAAGATAATATTTTCTTACAATCAATTTTTAGGATTAATTTCTCTAATTCCATTCTTCTTCTTTTCTTCTTCTTTTTTCAAGGAATTATGGATAGTTTCTTGATTAATTTAAAGATTTCTCCATGTTTTTTTTTCTGGATATTCCTTTGACAATAGCAGACAAACGCAGCTGCAAAATGTGGAAAGTTTTGAAAAAAAAAAACAGAAAATATGTTCTAGAGGGTCTAAAAGTTTTTAATTTTATGACTGTGTATAGAGTCACTGACGGTGTATCAAATAATCTTTAATTTTTTTTAGGTCTTTATTCTTCCTTTTGATATAACCTTAAAAATCACATTCAACCTCAAAGTTGAGTTACTAATTAATGGTACATAGCTTTGGTAAAAAAAAAAAATTACGTAGCTGGTCCTAATATAGAAATTATGAGTAAAAATTGAAATTTTTATTGCCATGCTTACTTTCCATTGATTTCTTTGTAATCAAACATAATAAGCGCATAATCCTAAGAAAAGACTCACTTCCGCATTATGATATAGTCACGTACGTGAATACTTCTAAGATCAATGAATAACATTAATTTGTCACCTTTAGAGAAATGGTAAATTTACCAAAAATATGTTTGGAGCTTAATGGTGAAAGAGGAGAAATAAAAGACCCAATCAAAGTTTGAAAATAATTTGAGATGGGTGGAAGGCAATCTTCCCCACTTAACTGTAAATAAAGTTATATTATTTTTATATTTTCCAAATATGAATAATAATACTATTAATAAGAAATATGCAATTCTGCAAGCATAACTTTTTTTGGTAAATTTTGATCCTTAAGGTTTAAATTTGACACTTAACTACTATTAAAGATTTGATAATGGAAACAAACTCAGTCTCAAAATTTAAACTTTAAGTTCATATTTATTCCACTCAAAACCAAAAGGTATATATATGTAATTTACCCTTTTTAAAGTATAATTAATGTTTTAAAATTAAATTATTGAGCTCGTTTGGTATCGTTTCCGTTTTCTGTTTTCTGTTGCCAATTTTCTGTTTTTGGAAACAAAACAGTGAAAACATGTTTGGCAGGCTGTTTCTGTTTTCAAAAATTTTGGAAACAGAAGCAGTATTTTGGAAAAAAGTGGAAGCAAGAATTTTGTGTTTTCATGTTTTTCCAAAACACTTCCAAATCATAGAAACACAATGATGAACAGTAACTCACTTGCTTTTTAACCATTTTTTTTTTACTTTTTTATTTAAAAACATACAACCAAATTGTATATCCAAACATGTTTTTGTTTTCAAAAATTGACAGCGCAACAAAAATAAAACGAAAACGAAACAAAAACAAAAAACAGAAAAACGAAAACGATACCAAACGACCCCTAAGAAACCTTAAAAGTATGAGAGTATTATATTAAGGTTTTTTAAGGGGTATAAGTAAAATTAGAAAGCAAATAAACCAAGAATCAAAATCAGAAAGCATAGCCTTTTACAATTGCCCGAAACTTGAAAGCATATCAAAAATGGAATTATCCAACAAAACTTTGAAGATGAACAAAGGAGAAAGTCAAGGTGGGAAAGTATGAAGTGGAAGGAAACAAAGTAGGAAACTCTGCCAGAAGATGATTTAATGCGCATATTTTCCCTAATAAACAATAAGGAAGATTTAATGACGCAATTGACACAACATATAAATCAATCTGACAATCAAACCAAAATTACATAGAAAAATTATCAAATTTCATATAGAAGTCATCAAAACTTCATAGTGTAGTTATCAAAATTTCATATAGAGGTTATCAAAATTTCATAAAGAGGTTACCAAAATTTCTGAGGGATGTTAATAAAATTTCATATGAAAATTAACAAAATTTCATAGAGAGGGAGGTTACCAAAATTTATGCTTATCAATATTTCCTATAGAGGTTAACAAAAATTTTATATGGAGGTTATGAAAATTTTATGGAGAGGCTATCAAAAATACATAGAGAGGATATCACAGTTTTATTCTCATATGATGGTTATCGAAATTTCATGGTGTGATTATCAAAATTTTATGAGGTTATCAAATTAGATGTTATTAGATTTGTTGGTGTAAGACATCTTTCATAACTATACATAGATTTTTTGGTAATTGTGTATTATAAATTTCATAGCATCCATTGTTGATGAAATTGTCAACTAATGAAAATTTACTGGATTTGTTGTTTCATGTTTGATTTTTTATAATATATTAAACTTTTCAATAACAAATTACTGGATAACTTCTATTATTATTGATAAAATAGTTAACAAAATTTACTTATAACAAAAAATTAATGAGTTTATTCTCAATAGTTTTAGGAATTCGGGTAAATTTAATCTTTTCAAAATTAACAAAAACATTATATTACACAACATATAACTTAAAATCAGTTTCCACCAAACTTCAATCCCACGTGTAGTTCCTTATGAAGTACAAGGAAAAACTATGTATTTGACTACATCTGAGGCATTTTGCAAATTCATTCGCTCCGTAAAGTGGCTTTCTTCGGTACCATCATAACGGTCTTTGGGAATCTTCACAGTGATCAGTACTTCAACTTGCTGGACAACCAAAGACAAAGGGTTCTGTTTATCATTAAGCCACTCCATATGGTTGCCTTTGACTCTTTTTAAATCTCTAACTTCTTTCTTCAATTCTCCATCCTGATCTGCTAGCATTACTTGGAGATTGAGAACGTTGGTGACCAGCTTGCTGCTTGCGTCGTGTCCTTCTTTGGATTCTTTCTTCTGGGCCTTGAGTAATCTGAGGAAGTTGAGGAATTTGAAGTTTGAACAGCTGTTCCTTTGGGAGTACTTTGCTTACTTTCTATTTGGCCATGATGCTTTTGTTGTGCGTCCGCGCCTTATGAGCCGTTTGCTCCATAGCCATGATTTTTGCATTTTGGCCTTGTATAATTTGCTGCTGCGTGGCCATTTGATTTGTCAACAATTGCATTTGTTGTTGTATTGTGGAGAAGTAGTCTGCTATAGTTTGTGGAATTTGGGGAAAAGTCCCTATGTTTTGGTTTGGAGGAAGAACATATATTGGTATTGTTGAGCCATTTTCTGTAGTGGCTCCTGGGCGTGTTTATAGGTGTTTCCTCTTGGTTATGCTCATCAGCTAAATCTCGTTGCTCTCTTTAGGGAGACGACCTGGCTATCTTACCGTTCCCATATACGGCGCCAATGTTGAAGTATTTTTAATTAGATGGGAATTGGTTGCAAGATTAGAATAGGAGTGAAATTAGGCTAGGAGAAGAGTTTATAAGAAAGAGCTCTTTAGATTGCTCTTGTTTGGGATGGATCGTAAAGTGCTGTAACATCTCATATTTATAGGATTACTTGGGCCTTTAATTCTTATTTGTCATGACTTAGCTGCGTCCTTGTAAGTTTATTTTTATATGGACTATTTGGTTAAAAACTATTATCATCATCTCATGTCCAATTGTACCCAAGGGGACACCCCAGCGGTTAAAACTTGGGACTTCTTACGGGAGGTCTGGGTTCGAATCCTGGGATGGACGGGTTGGGATTATGGGAAAGGAGAGGATTACCTCCTATTGTGTAGCTCATTTCAATATCATGTTCATGAGTAGCCAAAAAAAAAAAAAATCTCATGTCCAATTGCTCCTTATTGGCTTTTGTCTACTTAGTTTTTTATGGGATCTGTTGGCCTTTGTTAAGTTGATCCTTTGTTAAGTTAATCTCAACACATTTGAACCAACCACTTGTTGGTTAATGGCGTAGATTCAATAGTAGGGTAAAATGACTCCACTAAAATATAAAATTTTAGCAATTTACATATATATGCAAATCATAAAATGATCCACATATATATGAATGAAGATTGACCCTATTGAAAAATTGAATTTCACATATTTACCTTACTAAATTTTCTTTAAAACACTAAGACTATGTTTGGTAGTGGAGAACATATTTTCCATAAATCCATGCTATCCCTTACTGCTTACAAAACCCTAGAGAGGACACTTTCACTTGGAACTTGTCCTCCAATGGGGAATTTTCTCCTGCTTACATTTTGGCTGCAAATGATGATTTCATTTTTGATCCTTTTTGGAAAAAGTTGTGGAATAGCCCTTGCAATAATAGAATTAGACATTTCCTTTGGCTTTCTGCTCATAACAGGCTCACTATCAATTCTTTGCTGCACAATAGACAAATCTCAGATAATCTTTCTTGTGACTTGTGCATTGATTCTGAGGAAGACTGTTTGCATGTTCTGCGTGATTGCACTTTTGCTACTGAAGTCTGGCAATCTTTTTCATTGCCTGACAATTTCTTTGATTCCCTTTCCGTTAAAGATTGGATTGATCTCAATCTTTCTTCCTCCATGTCTTTCAGAAACACTCCTTGGCCTACTTTGTTTGCTTTCTCCTGTTGGGCCATTTGGAAAGCTAGAAATTCTAGGACTTTCCTAGGAAAAGTTGCTCTTCCTTTTGATGTCAAAACACAAGCTGTTAATCTTTCCATTGAATTCTTTCATCTGGCGTTTAACAACACGACTGCCATTAAGAGAAATGAGATTCTTGTCTCTTGGATCCCACCTTTACAAGGTTGGTTTAAGTTGAACTCTGATGGATCTGTTGAAGGTAATCCTGGAATTGCTGGATCTGGAGGAGCTATAAGGGATGATCAGGGCCAATGGGTGGCAGGTTACTCAAGGAAAATTGGCTACACTTCTAGTTTGCAAGCTGAATTTTGGGGTCTAAGAGATGGGTTGGTTCTAGCCCATTCAAAAGGAATCCAAAAACTTGAAGTCAATGTTGATGCTTTGAATGTCATAACTCTTATTAATAATGCTGACATATCAGTTCATCCTTTGGGCAACATTATTTATGATTGCAGGATGCTTATGCAAAGATTCCCATGTCTCAAGCTCTCACACTGCTTTAGAGAAGGAAATATGGTTGCTGATGCATTAGCCAACAATGGAAGAGTGCAACAAATGTCTTTTTCTGTTTTTGATGTTATTCCTTTTTGTTTTTGATTTGCTTATGGCTGATACTGCGGGAATTTCTCTTCCCAGCTTGTAAACACTTAATGTTATTTATTTATTCAAGTACCTGTTTCACCAAAAATTTTCCATCTCCAAAAATATTAAAGAAATTAGGCAGTGACACAACATGTGTCAATAGAAACAAACATATTTTTAGAGAATGAAGATGACAATGGAGTGGAAATGAAGAACATATTTATTTTATTTTAAGAGTTTGACCCGGTAAGTTTTCATCCTTACTACGCCATTGCTTCTCTCAATGTTCATTTTAACGGTGAACCGAAAATTTCATTGGATTTGTCCGTGTGAGGGATGAACATAGGGTGGGGTTTTTAGGTGTCCAATACCCCCCGTTTTCTCCAAAACTCCACCGAATGTTAGCCCTGTAATGACACGTGATAAACATATACAAGTCTTAAGTGGGAATGAAATGGTTAGTTAGGTCCTACGTGTACAGCATTCGGGGCTTCTACTGCATATGCTTCCAACATTTTTGGTTTAACAAAAAAAAAAGTGCTGTCGGTGCATATATATATATATGAAATAATATTAAATCCCTTTTGGAAAAGTATAAACTAAGATCAAATTACTTGAGCAAGTAAAAGTAAAGTAACAATTATTTGTAGAATAAAATATAGTGATGGCAGCAAAGGTGGAGGAAGTGGTGAGGAACAAAAGGGTGATACTGAGGGAGTACGTGAGTGGTTTTCCAAAAGAATCAGACATGTTCATAAGCTTTAGTCCGGTGAGTTTGAAGATACCAAGTAACCACAAAGGAGTTGTGCTGGTCAAGAACCTTTACCTCTCTTGTGATCCTTACATGAGACTTCGTATGAGAAATGATCAAGATCCTGAGTTTTCTCCCTTCACTCCTGGCTCTGTATATATATTCTTTTCTTCCCTTGATTTTTAATTCTGCAAGCATTAATGATCCATATACGTCTCAAGGCCAAAGCTTACAAGTTACAATTACAAGTTGACCTTTTATATATAGCATGCATGGTTGATTATTGTTTTTCTTCCCCTGGTTAAAATCTTGCAGCCCATGACTGGGTTTGGAGTGGCTAAAATTTTGGATTCTACGCACCATGGATTCGAGGAAGGTGACTATGTTTGGGGAACCACCGGATGGGAAGAATACAGTTTTATAGCTAGACCTGAAAGACTCTTCAAAATCAGACATACTGAAGTTCCCCTTTCCTACTACGCTGGGATTCTTGGTAAGTTTATTATTAATTTTCGAATCAATTGATTTTTGTTTTGTTTAGTTAATTTTTGTTAGTCTCTTGTTTTGCAACTTTTTGGTGCAAAGTAGTCTTGCTCCTATCCAATATGCATGCAAGCTTGATGTCATGCGTGCGACGTGCCCAGGTGCCCTCATGCATGCTACTCATATGTCGGTTCAAAGTTTCATTTGCCAACTGGATATATTGCAGAGATAATCCATTCCAGCCACTTTGCCAAATCTAAGACAAAATCAAAGTTACTTGGTTTTGGTAATTGCATATTCTAAAACTCTCAAAACGGTTGTCTGATGATTAATTAAGTAACAATTATGTGGCATATCCCCAAGTTTAGAGATTGAACCAAATTCTGCAGACACTCTGCTTTGGTTCTGTTCTCATTGACACGTTTTGGTTATTACTATAAATTTCCACAGGTATGCCTGGAATGACAGCTTGTGCTGGTTTCTATGAAGTGTGCTCTCCTAAAAGAGGAGAATATGTTTTTGTGTCAGCAGCATCTAGTGCAGTCGGTCAGCTTGTTGGCCAACTTGCAAAGCTGGGAGGTTGCTATGTCGTTGGAAGTGCTGGTAGTTCCCAGAAGGTGAGAAATATGGGCACTTTTAAGTCCTAACTCAATTCTTATACTAATTTCAGAAATGATGTTTGCTACTCCATTTACATTTGGGCAAGCTTTTTTCTGTGACTGGTTGCTGGCTTTGTTATGTCATTTTCTCACTTTCCAAGTATTATTATAGGTTCAACTATTGAAAGAAAGGTTTGGGTTTGATGATGCATTCAATTACAAAGATGAACATGACTTAGAAGCAACTCTGAAAAGGTCAAAAATCAAATCTTCTGTGATTTGTGCGCGTGAATATTAATATTCATACATTACTCTGAGAAATCAGTTAATTAATTAGAAAATGATCATAAATATATAACTACTATATATATACAGGTATTTCCCCGAAGGGATTGATATTTACTTTGAGAATGTTGGGGGCAAAATGCTAGATGCAGTGCTGATGAATATGAGAGTTCATGGCCGCATTGCTATGTGTGGAATGATCTCGCAGTACAATTTGGAGCAGCCTCAAGGCCCTAAGAATTTGATGTCCCTAATTTACAGGCGGATTCGGATGGAAGGATTTGTTGTGTTCGATTACTGTCACCTTTACTCCAAGTTCTTAGACATGATGCTGCCTTTAATCAGAGAAGAAAGGATTACTTACATGGAAGACATTGTTGAAGGCCTTGTAAATGCACCTGCTGCTCTAATTGGAATTTTTAGTGGCCAAAGCATGGGCAAAAAGATGGTTAGAGTTGCACCTGAGTGACTCAGATTCCCTTTTGTTATTATTGTTATTTGTTTAATCAAATGTATCCTTGGCACGTCCGCAATATCGTTTGAGAGGGACTAAAATGACTCCAAGTTGCAAGTTCATGAGATAAAATGTCCAAAATTAAAGTTTAGGGGGCAAAACGACAAAATCGTACAAGTTTAGAGGGGCAAAAAGTGCATTAAGCTGATAAAATATTGATACATAGGAGTTGAGTTTATTAGTTTAAAGCATACAGAGTAGTAAAAAGTTTAATTTCAACAGGTAACTTCCCACCACTGACTGGTGCTGCAAAACTTGAATATCTTGTACTGTGGGAAAATAATCTCAAGGGAAACTTTCCCCACTTTATCTCCAATGCTTCCATGCTCAAGGCGTTTTCAATAGCAAATAACTCCTTCTCTGGATTTATTCCGAATACACTTGGTAGCTTAAGACACCTTGAGATCTTCGACATTCAATTCAATCATTTAACCACAGACCCCGAGTGCAGCTTTCTCACTTCTTTGGCAAATTCTAGAAATTTGAGAATTTTAGCTGTTTCAGTGAATCCCTTGAATGGCATTCTTCCAACTTCTATTGGGAATCTTTCAACGTCTCTTCAACAATTTGTTGCTGATGGTTGTGAGCTTAAAGGTAACATACCAGCTGAAATCGGCAGCTTAAGCAACATTTGGCTTTTAGATCTTGGGCACAATCAAATTACATCTGTTCCGGCCACAATAGTAGGACTGCGCAGCCTCCAGGTTTTGCATTTTGGGTCTAATAAATTACAAGGGTCCATCCCAGAAGAGATATGTGGTCTGGAGAGATTATATGATTTGCGATTATCTTACAATAAGCTCGACGGACCTATACTCCCATGTTTTGGTAATTTGACTTCTTTGAGATATCTTTACTTGCAATCCAACAAGTTGAGTTTTGCAAAACCCTCAACCTTGTGGAGCCTTAGAGATATTTTAGAAATAGATCTGTCGTCAAATTACCTTAGCAGTTCACAAACATTTGATGTTGGACATTTGAGGGCACTCTTGAAGTTGAATTTGTCCAGGAATCTATTGGCCAGTGAAATCTCGTCTACAATTGGGGGCCTTCAAGGTTTGGTTTCTCTAGATCTATCCTACAATAGTTTACATGGTCATATTCCTGAATCATTCGGTGGCTTGGTTAGCCTGGAATTCTTGGATTTATGCAACAACAATCTCTCTGGTGTTATTCCCAAGTCTTTGGAGAAGCTTTCATATCTGAAATATTTTAATGTCTCTTTCAACACACTGGAAGGAGAAATCCCCACAGGTGGACGCTTAAGCAATTTTTCAAGCACATCATTCTTGAGAAATCATGCACTTTGTGGCCCACCTAGATTGCTAGTCCCTCCTTGCAAGAGTAGCATCCATGGACATTCAAAGTTTACCAAAGTTTTAATGTATGGTTTACCAACAATTGCTTCCATCATAGTAATATTTGTTGTTGTCTTGATTGTTGCATACCAAAAATGCTGCGGTCGGGATACAAGTAAACCAGCAGCTAATGATGATTTATTGTCTGTGGAACGATGGAGAAGAATCTCACAAGCTGAACTTTTACAAGCAACTGAAGGATTTGACTCTTGCAATTTGCTTGGTTCGGGGAGTTTTGGATCTGTATACAAAGGGAGGCTTTTGGATGGGACAATTGTTGCAATAAAAGTGTTCAATTTGCAGTTGGAGGGAGCATTTAAGAGCTTCGATGTTGAATGTGAGGCAATGACTAATTTGGTTCATCGAAACCTAGTTAAAGTCATTACTTGTTGCTCCAATCTTGACTTCAAAGCCTTGATGCTGGATTTCATGCCTAATGGAAATCTCGAGCAATGGCTACATTCTGGAAGCTATTTTCTTGACATCGTGCAGAGGATTGACATAATGGTGGATGTTGCATCAGCTTTAGAGTACCTCCATACCGGACTTCCAACGCCAACAATTCATTGCGACCTGAAACCAAGTAATGTTCTACTTGATGAAGACATGGTTGCCCATGTCGGAGATTTTGGCATTGCCAAATTGTTGGGAGAAGGTGATTTTGTGACACAAACCATGACTCTAGCTACAATTGGATATATGGCACCAGGTGATGTTTTAACTTCTCTTTTTTCCTCTGATACCTAGAATTTTACATTCTTTTTTGGAACATTTCTTTTTTCTGTTTTTTTTTTCCTCAGAGCTATAGTCAATTGATGATTAATGACACTTTCATTATGTGTGCCTATTAAAATGCAGAATATGGATTAGCAGGACTTGTTTCGGTAAAATGTGATGTCTACAGTTATGGAATTCTTTTAATGGAAACTTTTACAAAGAAGAAGCCAACAGATGAAATGTTTACAGAAGACATGAATATGCGGCACTGGGTGAAGAAGTCATTGGCCAAGGGAGTGATTGATATTGCAGATGCCAACTTAGTAACAAGTGAAGATGGATATTTCATTGTGAAGGCAAATTGTATATCATGTATCATGGAGTTAGCTTTGGATTGTTCAGCTGAGTTACCTGAAGAAAGAAAAGATATGAAGGATGTTGTGGCTATGCTCAAGAAAATCAAACAACATTGAGCAATGAGCAGGTTTAATTTGGTATGATTTATTTTTGCCTCTAATTTACTCTTACAAGTTATAAAAGCTGCTAAAATGAATTAACTTTTCTATCCCGGCTTTCTCAATTGCTCTCAAATCCGTTTTTGCTGCAGTGATGCTCAGAGCAATTCAAACGGTTATGGCTGAAATGAGTTTCAGAGGCTAATTAGGTTGCTTTACAATACATTCCAGTTTCCAGTTTATGTCAGCATTGGGGGATTTGCTGTACTTCCTTCTTGTTAAACTGATGATGTCTTTTACTATGTTGTAAGATGTTTTTATATTTTTCTGATGATGTCAGATCCACTTTTGTCACTAGCAGGATTTCCCCTGCTTTTCTCAAGGTTAAATAAAGAAAAAAACATATTTATTTGATAATCCATAAAACCAAATATCAATCTCAGTTGTGTGTTAAAGTGAGTTGGTGTTTAATTTTCTCTCTTCTGATAAGTAGTAACTATACTAATTATAATGTCAAAACCTGAGTTTGTCTCATTATAGGATAAATATAATATTTAAATTTATTTATGTCATTTTAAAGAAACAACCTATTGAAAAAAAAAACTGTCATAAATAAAACCACTCACGTGAGTGCCCTGTGTCTTGTTATTATTACTTTAAGTGACTAATAATATTTATTAAGAAATTAAGAATATAAAAGAATATAAATTCCTCTTTGAATGTACTGCAACATGGGTTTTTTTTATTATTTTATAGGTAAACTCTATATATATTTTAGTAATTATTTTGTTGCATTTAAATATGATTTTCCTGTAATTCAAAGTCAAAACAAGACAAAATACGTAGTAAATTAAGAAAGGAAAGTATTTACCACAAATAATTTACAGTTATTCATTTCATTTTCATAGGCTCTTACGTCTTCTAGGCCATTCTAACATCTGCTGTTACGTCATCGCGTTTCTTTCTATTTTTTTCCTCTTTATTAATAGACCCAACCCAACCCAACCCAATCCAACCCAAGTCTTATTCTACCTACCGCTTAACAGAACAGTCAACACTTGAGAAACTTCCCCAATACAACACTTCCAGCAACTCCACTCCACCGTTTCCAGCAACTCCAGATAATCTGCTCACTCTCACAACCGAAACATGGCAACCGCTGCAAAAGTAGGGAGAATCAAGCTGGGTTCTCAAGGCCTGGAAGTATCATCTCAAGGTCTTGGCTGTATGGGGATGTCAGCGTTCTACGGTCCTCCGAAGCCTGAATCTGACATGATTGCTTTAATCCATCACGCAATAAACTCTGGGGTTACCCATCTCGATACTTCTGATATTTATGGTCCCCATACCAATGAAATCCTTCTTGGAAAGGCCTTGAAAGATGGTGTTCGAGACAGGGTCGAATTGGCTACCAAGTTTGGTATTAACTATTCCGATGGCAAGAGCGAAATTCGCGGCGACCCTGCTTATGTGAGAGCCGCCTGTGAAGGTAGCTTGAAGCGTCTGGGTGTTGATTGTATTGATCTTTATTATCAACATCGAATTGATACCAAAGTTCCCATTGAAGTCACGGTTTGTCATTGGCTTTTCTCCTCCTAAAATTTTCTTCCCTTTTGTTAATGATTTTTTTTTTAATTGATTGATTGTTGTTCGATTTTGTGATTACCCAGATGGGAGAACTTAAGAAATTAGTTGAAGAAGGTAAAATAAAGTACATAGGTTTGTCTGAGGCTTCTGCTTCGACAATTAGAAGGGCACATGCTGTTCATCCCATTACTGCTGTGCAGTTGGAATGGTCCTTGTGGAGCAGAGATGCTGAGGCTGAAATTATTCCTACTTGCAGGTTAGTTATTTATAAGACTTGTAAACATTTGTTTTTTTTTTTGGTTGAAAAATTAGTAATTTTGAATATTTTTTTCTGATATGATTGTTTCTTAATTCTAATTTCTTAGGGAGCTTGGAATTGGGATTGTTGCTTACAGTCCTTTGGGAAGAGGATTCCTTTCATCAGGGCCTAAAATAGTAGAATCTTTTTCCGATCGTGACTTCAGAAAGGTTAGTCAACTAAGCTGTTTCAGTTTAACTTTGCAATTTGGAACATAGTTCATAAGAAATATCATTGTCTGTTACTTTTACATGTGATAGAATTTCTCAAGGAAATTTAATTATAATATCTGAATTAGAGAAGATTCATAGATACTTTCACTAGAAAGTAATGAAGTTTCATTGCATGGCAATAGTCTAATGAACTAAATTGATGCTTAAGTTGTTCTGGTACACGATCATTCCTAGCTTACTCCTTAGTGAAGATATCCCAATGCCTCAATGCTAGCAATCTTTCTTTTTCTTTTCAGTTGGCTTTTATGTGAGTTTAATTTACTTACATGTTGGTGTTATATAACTGTCTATGTTCTCCATTACTCTAACTGCGCAGTTGTTAGAAGAGAACTCGTTTAGAACCCAAATTTGAGTATGTTCATAACCTCTTCCCTGTTTAAGAATAGTTTTTTTTCCCTCCAAAATGTAAACATGTTAGAGTAGTGATTTTCACTAGCTTGTGATTAATAACAGAGGCCTAAAGATGCGAGCATCTCTTGATCCATTAATTAATGTTTTAGATCCTAGTATTATTTACCACCAATGATGGTCTGTTTGGTGTCTGTATTTATCTATCATGACACGATCATTTCGAATGAATTTCATTTGTCGCAGTTCTTACCAAGGTTCCAACCTGAAAATCTTGAGCACAACAAACGCCTCTTTGAGCGAGTTAATGAGATAGCGGCGAAGAAGGGGTGCACTCCATCACAGCTTGCGTTGGCATGGGTGCATCACCAAGGGAACGATGTCTGCCCCATCCCTGGAACCACCAAAATTGAAAACTTCAATCAGAACGTTGGAGCTTTGTCGATTAAATTAACACCTGAAGAGATGTCAGAGCTAGAATCCATTGCTTCAGCAGATGCAGTGAAGGGAGACAGATATGGTGGCACCAGCTCTACCTACAATCAGTCTGAAACTCCTCCCTTATCTTCATGGAAACCCTGAATGAGGCATACGCGATCACAATGATACAATCTTCTTGATGAGTTATGGACTTAAAATGTAACACCTTGGATTTTGTTTTTTTAAGTATTCCGAGAATAAATCTTCTGTCAGAACTCTGAAGTAGAATTAACAGGTCTTCTGGTGATGGAGTTCAAACTTCAAATTTATACAGAAGCTATATAGTAATTTTTCTAGTTCAAATTGTCCGTTCCAAGGTGATTAAGCAATTTTCATAATGAGCTATTGACTTCGCCAATGTAATTCCTCTGAGGTGCTCATGAACGGTATTTCAACGTTCTTTTTTTCCATCATGAACAATTTATAGGAGTTAGGGGGGCAAAATATTCTTATTTAAAAAGTTTAGGGGCATAAAGTCTAATAAACCATATTTTAAGCATTTGTTCCATGATCCTTCGCCCAAGTCCAGACTCAACCGCCCGGCTTTAGACCATGGAGGGCACCCCCATCCACAACACAATGGTTGGGTAGCAAACAAAAAAAAAAAAAAATTAATCGTTTAACACTTCTTGACTATTCAAAGTTTCACTACTATTTGATCAAGAAAAAAGTTTCAAGGGGTAAAACTGTAACAATGATTTTCTCCATTCAAACCCGTGGTGCTATTTTCCTCTTTGATACGCTTTTATAAAAATCTTACGCTTTCGACGTACCACTAACACTAGGGCAACTTCCTCAAGACAACAAGTAAACAACAGTTTCAGGAACTCTGCCATCTCCTTCTCCAGCAAATTTAAGCTGTTCATAACTGAAACATGGCAACTGCAAAAGTAGGGAGGATCAGATTGGGTTCCCAAGGCCTAGAAGTATCAGCTCAAGGACTTGGGTGCATGGGGATGTCAGCTTTCTATGGTCCTCCGAAGCCTGAATCCGACATGATTGCTCTCATCCACCACGCTATTAACTCTGGGGTTACCCATCTTGACACCTCTGATATTTATGGTCCTCATACCAATGAAATCCTTCTTGGAAAGGCCTTGAAAGATGGTTTCCGAGACAGGGTCGAATTGGCTACCAAGTTTGGTGTTAACTTTTCCGATGGCAAGAGTGAAATTCGCGGTGACCCTTCCTATGTGAGGGCCGCCTGTGAAGGTAGCTTGAAACGTCTGGCTGTTGATTGTATTGATCTTTATTATCAGCATCGAATTGATACCAAAGTTCCCATCGAAGTCACAGTTAGTCTTTAACTTTTTTTTCCCCTGTACTTTTCTTTTCCCTTTTTTTTTTTATTTGTTCTTATATATATTGATTGCTACTTGATTTTGTGTTTACCCAGATGGGAGAACTTAAGAAACTAATTGAAGAAGGTAAAATAAAATACATAGGTTTATCTGAGGCTTCTGCTTCCACCATTAGAAGGGCACATGCTGTTCATCCCATTACTGCTGTGCAGTTGGAATGTTCCTTGTGGACTAGAGATGTTGAGGCTGAAATTATTCCGACTTGCAGGTTAATCGTTTATAAGACTAACATTTTCTGGGAAAAAAAAAATTGAAATTCTTATTCTAACATGGACCATGGTTGCTTGCAAATTAATACTTTATTAGGGAGCTTGGAATTGGGATTGTTGCTTACAGTCCTCTGGGGAATGGATTCTTTTCATCAGGGTCTAAAATAGCAGAGACTTTTTCTGAGGGTGACGTTAGAAAGGTTAGTAATAAGCTATTTAATTTGCCATTTGGATCATTATTGTTCATAAGAAATAATTGCCTGTTACTTTTTACATATGATTGAATTTCTTAAGGAAGTTTAAGTATAATATCTGAATTTAGAGGAAATTAATACACATCCTTCCACAAGAAAGTTATGAAGTTCCAATGCATGACAATAGTTTTTCTTCTTCTAATTTAGTTGGCCTTTTCTGTGAATTGAATTTATTCACATGTTGGTGTTTACTGTTTATATTCTTCATTAGTATAACTGTGCACTTGGTAAAGGAGGACTAATTTAGAAACCAAATTAGAGTATGTTCATAACCATTAAGAATAGGCTTCTCCAATATGCAGGCATGTTGAGTAGTAATCTTTCAACAGAGGGCTGAATATACGATCCGTTGATTAATGTTTTTAATCTTAAATAAATCTGTATGATCAGTATTATTTACCACAAATGATGGTCTGTTTCTATTAATTATAATGACACGACCATTTCAAATGAATTATCAAATTTCACAGTTTTTACCAAGATTCCAACCTGAAAATCTTGAGCACAACAAAGGCGTCTTTGAGCGAGTTAATGAGATAGCGGCAAAGAAAGGGTGCAGTCCCTCACAGCTTGCATTGGCCTGGCTGCATCACCAAGGGAATGATGTGTGCCCCATCCCTGGAACCACCAAAAATGAAAACTTCAATCAGAATATTGGAGCTTTGTCAATTAAATTAACACCTGAAGAGATGTCAGAGCTGGAATCCATTGCTGCGGCTTTGAAGGGAGACAGATATGGCAGCACTATCGCTACCCATCTTCAATCTGAAACTCCACCCTTGTCTTCATGGAAATCCTGAACCAGACATATCACATATGCTTATATAAATTCATAATGCATGATAAAATCTTCATGATGAGTTATGGACTTAAATGTAACACCTTGGAGTTTTGTGTTTTAATTGTTCTTAGAATAAATCTTCTGTTCGAAGTATAGTTGAAAAGTGTTCTGCTATAGGGTGCAAATTTGACAGCAGCTATATGGAGTAATGTTTTTATTTGGTATACTTAATTTAAATAGCATTATATTATTTACTTTTTATTAATTCCGAGCCTAGTCTAGCTAGAACATCTTCCTGTGACATGACAAATATTGGCAATTTTTAGCCAAAAAAAAGAGGCAATTTTGTTTTCTTTTTCTTTTTTGGTGTTTTCTTAGAACTTAGAAGAGAAATTGTTTCGAAAATTTGGGTGAAAAGAACCATGAATTATTATTAAACTGAAGTCAGGGTTTGGGCCAAAAATGAAAAGTTAGGGTAAAATAGAGCAAAATTTTCATAATTCTTTAACCCAAAAATTAAAAAAAAAATGATCATTTATTTATAGATGTGATATGATTCATTAACCTTGTTGAAAAAGTGAACTGTGGAGTTAGGACAATGAAGTCATTATCCCCACTCAAGAGTCAAGTCAACAGTGTGAATGCACCCAGGCCCAGCTGCAGCCTGCTGCACAAAAGCTAAAAACAAAATGTCAAAAACACTAGAACTCCATTGCTGTAATTTGTTATACTAAAGTGCTTTTTAGTTCTTATCTGTCACAAGACTTGAGAGAAAGAAGAAATGGAAAGGAAGATTAGAAGAATAAAGCTGGGCAGCCAAGGCCTAGAAGTATCAGCGCAAGGGCTTGGGTGCATGAGCATGTCAGCCTTCTATGGACCACCCAAGCCTGAACCCGACATGATCAACCTCATCCACCACGCCATCGACTCTGGAGTCACTTTCCTCGACACTTCCGATGTTTATGGTCCCCATACTAATGAAATTCTCCTGGGAAAGGCCTTGAAAGATATCAGAGACAGAGTTGAATTGGGTACTAAATTTGGTGGTTGTATTGTGAATGGCAAAAGGGAAGTCAGAGGCGATCCTGCCTATGTGAGGGAGGCTTGCGAGGGTAGTTTGAAACGCCTTGGGGTGGATTCTATCGATCTTTATTATCAGCATCGGGTTGACACTAGGGTTCCTATTGAAGTCACTGTC
This sequence comes from Corchorus capsularis, assembly GCA_001974805.1. Lineage (NCBI taxonomy): Eukaryota > Viridiplantae > Streptophyta > Magnoliopsida > Malvales > Malvaceae > Corchorus > Corchorus capsularis. Next base: position 26,623 of record AWWV01011708.1, on the reverse strand, counting down.
GGTTTGATTTCTGATCTGCTCTTTGTATATGTTTTTTGTTTTTGATTTTAATTGAAGGGGAAAAAGTTTATTTGCTTTCAGGTAGAATTAATTAAATGTTAAAATTATGGGTGTTTTCCCAGGTGGGAGAATTGAAGAAACTAGTTGAAGAGGGTAAAGTGAAGTATATAGGACTATCTGAGGCCTCTGCTTCAACTATCAGACGGGCACATGCTGTTCATCCAATAACTGCTGTGCAGTTGGAATGGTCCTTGTGGGCTAGGGATGTTGAGGAAGAAATTGTTCCTACTTGCAGGTTAACAACCATGGAATGAGAATATTAAGACTTAGAAATGTTCTTTGAATCAATAATTCCAAATTCCATGTCTTATATATATATTGTCATTTATCAGGGAACTTGGCATTGGAATTGTTTCCTACAGTCCACTTGGAAGAGGGTTTTTGTCATCAGGGCCTAAATTGGTGGAAACTTTTTCTGATGGTGACTTCAGGAAGGTTCGTTCCTATAACAATCTTGCTTTCATGTCCTTAAGATTTTGTGTTTCTTTGATCTTTAGGCAGGCATATCAAGTTTTAGGATTAGGGCATCAATTTCTTCAGTTCAAAGTGCTAAGTAGTTTGCTTTTGTATGGTTTCTGGCTAACCTGCTAAGAGTCTTTAATTTTCAATTGCCACAGTTTCTTCCAAGGTTCCAACCTGAAAATCTAGAGCATAACAAACACCTCTTTGAGCGAGTTAATGAGATGGCCAAGAGAAAAGGGTGCACCCCATCACAGCTTGCATTAGCCTGGGTCCATCATCAAGGAGATGATGTCTGTCCAATACCTGGAACCACCAAAATTGAAAACCTGAATGAGAATATCAAGGCTTTATCTGTGAAACTAACGCCGGAAGAGATGGTTGAACTAGAGTCCATAGCTTCAGCAGATGCTGTGAAAGGAGACAGATACGCCGACACTGTCCCAACCTACAAGAACTCAGATACTCCACCCTTATCTTCATGGAAACCCGTTTGAGAGAATGCAGTTTGTGATAGATATATAGAATCTTCTACATGAGCTGCTATTGACTTGGTATTTGTGATAATTAAGTTCTTTTGCCATGTTCTGAGCATATTAAATGTCGGTATGATCCAAACAAATTGAGAAGTTTGTTGTGAATTTTATCTTTTTGAGATGTAAACATGTTTTTAAAGACTAATTTGAGGATTAGAGTTTGAATAATTTCTCTGTATCTGCTTAGCCCTTGTTAATTTTGGCATTTGCAGGTTTGTCAGGCATTAGACTATTTTCTCTTCATTATACTATGATGTTAAGCTTGTTGGCTATGATGGGTTTTAACTGTCATAATATCCTTGTATCTAGTTTATCCAATGCTATTTTCAAGGATTTTATTTAGTTAGAAGCCAAGGAAGCTCCATTTTCATGATGAGATTTCAATACCATTGAAACATGACAACATATTATATCAGAAAATCTGTGACATTGGCCACAACTATATTTCACATATACCTCAGGAGTACAAAGATGATCAAGCATCTGTTAATTCGATATAAAGGAAAAGAAACAAAATGGAGATCATTTCAAGAGATTGTTTCTTGCTCCTCAATCCACAATGCTAGTCAGATAAGTAAGCAATGTATAGTTTTTTTCTTTCCTCTAATCTTCTATATCCGTGCTTATCTTTGTTGGTTACAGCCTCTAAACCTTCTTTAAACCTTAATTGTTAGACTTTAAAGATTAAAGCCTAAATTGAGCATTTAGATAAAGTTTAGGCCTAAACTGAATATTTAGCCAGACCAAAATTCAGGATGTGGGCCGTAATATATATTACTCCATTTAATACTATAAGAGATAACGTATAAGTCGAAGTCTTTCTTGAATGAATTATTTCCACACATTATTTCAACAATTCTGAATTTTCAGTCAAAGTTTTTTTTTTTTTTTTCATTGATTTTCATGATACCTGCCCTGTTTCCACCTTAACTGGCATTCTTAAAAATCTATTCCAAAGCAGAGAGAAACAAGAGATTTGAAATTGAAGGTGTGAGAGAGATTAATAGGAACATGGCTGAGGTGGCTGTGAACATGGTTATGGAGAGGTTAATTACATTGCTCAGTGGGGATGGGGAACTTGTAAGGGGGATTCATAAAGAAATTGAAGACCTGAAAATTGAGTTAGAGTTGATCACATCTTTCTTAAAAGAAGCAGATTTAAGAGCTTTTAGAGAAGATGGGAACGATTTTGGAGTGAGAACATGGGTGAAACTTGTAAGGGAAACAGCTTATAGAATAGAAGATGCCATTGATGACTATACCCTTCATGTAGCAAATTATAGCAACAACCAGAACCAGCAGCATGGTTTTAACCTCAACAATCTCTTGTCTAAAGCAGCTTCTTTCCTCAAGAGTATGAAGAAACGTCACCAGATAGCATCAGAGCTTCAAGATATCAAAGCATCTGTTTGTGAAATTGGGCAAAAGAGAAAAAGATATGGGTTTAACATCTCAGAAGAAGTTGCAGCAGGAAATAATCATGATCCTCGAGTTGGTCTGCAGTTTGTTGCGGATAATGCAATTGTGGGCATTGAGTCTCATAGAAATGAGTTGGCTAAAAAATTGGTATGTGGATCATCCACAAGGACAGTCATTTCGCTTGTGGGTATGGGGGGCATTGGCAAGACTACTCTTGCTAGAAAACTTTATGAGGACCAAACTCTGGTTGGACACTTTGATTGCCATGCTTGGATCACAGTGTCTCAATCATTCAAGGTGGAAGAGCTATTGAGGACTATGTTGAGACGATTTCACGAGGCGAGGAAAGAGCTACCTCCCATTGGGATTGACCAAATGGATGAAGAGGAGCTGGTAATCAAATCTAGAATTTATTTACAAGACAAGAGGTATGTTATTGCTTTCGATGATGTATGGAACGAGGACTTTTGGCGAAACATTGAATATGCTTTGTTAGATAATAATAAAGGTTGTAGGATTATGATCACAACAAGAAATGCCAAGGTTGCAGAATTTTGTAACAAGTCTTCACTTGTTCATGTACATGATTTGAAACCTCTGCCTCTAGAATTGGCTCAACAACTCTTATGTAGAATAGCATTCCAATTTGATCTAGAAAAGCAATGCCCTGTTGAATTGAAGGATTTATCTGTTGATATTGTGAGAAAATGTCAAGGGTTGCCACTTGCTATTGTAGCCATTGGAGGCCTTTTATCAACCAAAGGCAAAGATGTATTACAATGGGAAAGCTTGAATAATAGCCTGAGTGCCGAGTTTGAAACCAATCCCCATCTTACATATATAAGGAAGATACTTTGTTTCAGTTACCTTGATCTGCCATATTATCTCAAATCATGTTTCTTGTATTTGGGCATGTTTCCTGAAGATTATTCAGTTAGTTGTGGGAGACTAATTCGGTTGTGGATTGCACAAGGTTTTGTCAAAAGAAAACAAAGGGCAAGTAGTGCAACATTGGAACAAGTTGCAAAAGAATACTTAACCGAGCTCATTCATCGTAGCTTGGTTCAAGTCGAATGGATTGATTCCATGGGAAGAGTTAGAGAATGTCGAGTTCATGATTTGATCCGGGAAGAAGTCATACTTTCCAAGTGGGAAGAATTGAATTTGGTTCAAACTTGTCCAAGAGATTTGATGAGATGGAAGGGCACAGCTCGACATATATCAGTACACAGTAGAGCAGATAATTTTCCAGAGAGAGGTAGCATTAGCAAGTCAGAAACTCATTCTGTCATTGTCTTTGAGGTGGATGATTTACCTGAATCTTTATTCAATGTGTTGGTCACAAGTTTCAAGCTGCTAAGAAATAGATTTTAAAGGAGTTCCCCTGAATTTTGTGCCAGAGGAGATAGGGAACTTGTTGCATTTGAGATACTTAAATCTAAGAGATACAAAAGTGAAGATGCTCCCAAAGTCCACTGGTAAATTGCACAATCTCCAAACTTTGGATCTAAAACGTTCCCGTGTACGCGAATTACCTGAGGTGAACAATCTTTGTAATCTACAATATCTTGCAGCTTACCATACAATTTATGATAAAAGTTCCAATCTTGATCGTCGACAAGGGGTGAAGATGAGTTACAGCAGTTTTGCAAATTTAGAGTCTCTGGAAAAGCTGTTTAGTATAAATGTGGAAAGGCAGGAAGGAGATGAGCTCTTTTTGGAGTTGGGAAGGTTGAAGCAATTGCGGAAACTAGGAATTGCTAAGCTGAAGCCAAAGCATGGGGTGGCATTATGTGCTGCTATACAAGAGATGCAACACCTTGAATCATTGAGTATAACCTCAATAAAAGATGATGAGTTTCTTCAATTGCAATCAATGTCTTATCCTCCCATTTCCCTTCAAAGACTCTGCCTACGGGGGCGACTAACAAGGTTGCCAAATTGGATTTCTAAGTTGAACAACTTAGTTAGAATTGGCTTACACTGGTCAAGAATATGTGATGATTCAGTTAAAACCCTTGGAGTTCTCCCAAACTTACTCAAGTTTCAACTCACCAACGGATATGAAGGAGATGAATTGCGCTTTGAAAAGGGATACTTTCAGAAACTCAAGGAACTATCACTTCGTTTGTTGACTGGATTGAATAAGTTGATAATAGATGAAGGAGCATTGCCTTGCCTTGAAAGTTTATCAATCGGTCCGAGTCCAAACTTGGAGGAGTTGCCATGGAGTATTTGTCATTTGAAGAGCCTTCAAACTTTAACATTTCATAACATGCCAAATAGCTTTGGCCGAAGGTTGCTACCTAATGAAGGACCAGATTATTGGAAAGTTGAGCATATACCAAATGTTGTTTTCTATTGCACCAACGGAGCAACGCAATGTTATGCCTTCAAGCTTGGTGACCAACGCCTGCCACAGGTTCTGCGTTGAACCAATGCCCCAAGGTTTTTGTTCTAATTCATGATATCATCAGAATTTGCCTACTTTTTTCTTCTTAATTTTGAACGTGGGCAAAGGCCTTTTAAGCACCAAAAAAAAAAAAAAAAAGAGATGGATGATTGATTAACCTTATTAAGAACTTACAAGTGTGCAGTGAAGAAAATGAAGTCATGTCATGCTGCCGCCTGCTGTACAAAGCTAAACACAAAATGTCAAAAACGCATGCAGTTAGCAGCAAGACTAGAACTCCATTGCTGAAACTTGTTATACTAAACTGCTTTTTACTTCTTATCTGTCAAGACTTAAGAGAAAGAAGAAATGGAAACGAAGATTAGAAGAATAAAGCTGGGCAGGCAAGGCCTAGAAGTATCAGCGCAAGGGCTTGGGTGCATGAGCATGTCAGCCTTCTACGGACCACCCAAGCCTGAACCCGACATGATCAACCTCATCCACCACGCCATCGACTGTGGAGTCACTTTCCTCGACACTTCCGATGTTTATGGTCCCCATACCAATGAAATTCTCCAGGGAAAGGCCTTGAAAGATGTCAGAGTCAGAGACAGAGTTGAATTGGGTACTAAATTTGGTCGTTGTTTTGTGGAGGGCAAGAGCCAAGTCCGGGGTCACCCTGCTTATGTGAGGGAGGCTTGCGAGGGTAGCTTGAAACGCCTTGGGCTGGATTCTATTGATCTTTATTATCAGCATCGGGCTGACATTAGGGTTCCGATTGAAATCACGGTCTGTTGCCTAATTTTGATCTACTCTTAATTTATTACTTTGTTTTTTTGCTTTTTCTTTTATTGCTAGGATTATATATATGTTGAAAGAAGCGGTGTTATGTTTTCCCAGGTGGGAGAATTGAAGAAACTAGTTGAAGAGGGTAAAGTGAAGTATATAGGACTATCTGAGGCCTCTGCTTCAACTATCAGGAGGGCACATGCTGTTCATCCTATAACTGCTGTGCAGTTGGAATGGTCCTTGTGGGCTAAGGATGTTGAGGAAGAAATTGTTCCTACCTGCAGGTTCATTATAATTAAGACTTAATTAGCATTTTTTTTTCTGATTATTTAGTGTCTTATTTTTTGTCATTAATTTCTCAGGGAACTTGGTATTGGAATTGTTTCCTACGGTCCACTTGGAAGAGGATTCTTATCATCAGGGCCTAAATTGGTGGAAACTTTTTCTGATGGTGACTACAGGAAGGTTCGTTTATATAACAATCTTGCTTTCATGTCCTTTAATAAGATTCTGTGTTTGTTGATCTTCAGGACTATCAAGTAAGACATGAATTTCTTCTCTGGTGTTACTAATAGCTCTCTACTTTGTGCACTTCTCACTGCTTAAAAATTTTACTCAGCTTTTACAAAGTATCAAATGTTTTGTGCTAGTTTCTTTGAGAGATTAAGGAACAACATTTGATGATGTAGCAGTCCATTTCCTTCCATCATTAGAAAAGATTTTCTTCTTTAAGTTTCATTTTGCTTTCCTCCTTGGTCAGGCTTTACCGTCCAAAGTGCAAAAGTATAGTGGATTTTCTGATTTGCTCTGTTTGAATTGGCTGCCTGTTTATAACTTGATTATGTTTTTTGGTGAGAGTTACTGGTTTTCAATTGCCACAGTTTCTTCCAAGGCTCCAACCTGAAAATCTAGAGCATAACAAACACCTCTTTGAGCAAGTTAATGAGATGGCCAAGAGAAAAGGGTGCACCCCATCACAGTTTGCATTAGCCAGGTCCATCATCAAGGAGATGATGTCTGTCCAATACCTGGAACCACCAAAATTGAAAACCTGAATGAGAATATCAAGGCTTTATCTGTAAAACTAACGCCGGAAGAGATGGTTGAACTAGAGTCCATAGCTTCAGCAGATTCTGTAAAAGGAGACAGATACGCCAACACTTACCCAACCTACAAGAACACTGACACCCCACCCTTATCTTCATGGAAACCTGTTTGAGAGAATGCTTTTTGTGTGATAGATATAGAACCTTCTGCAAGAGCTGCTATTGACTTGGTATACTGCTGCTTTGGAGATGTAATAATTAACTTCTTTTTCCATGTTGTGAACATATCAAATGTCGGTATGATCCACACAGATTGAGAAGTTTGTTGTGAATTTTATCTTTTTGAGATGTAAACATGTTCTTAAAGATTAATTTGAGGATTAGAGTTTGAATAATTTCTCTGTATCTGCTCAGCCCTTGTTAATTTTGGCATTTGCAGGTTTGTCAGGCATTAGACTATTTTCTCTTCATTATACTATGATGTTAAGCTTGTTGGCTATGATGGGTTTTAACTTTCATAGCATCCTTTGTATCTAGGGTTTTTTTTTTTTTTTGGGCACGAATCTAGTTTATCCAATGCTATTTCCAAGGATTTTATTTAGTTAGAAGCCAAGGAAGCTCCATTTTCATGAGATTTCAATACCAATGAAACATAACAACATATATTATATCAGAAAATCTGTGACATTGGCTACAACTATATTTCACATATACCTCAGGAGTACAAAGATGATCAAGCATCTGTTAATTCGATATAAAGGAAAAGAAACAAAATGGAGATCATTGTTTCTTGCTCCTCAGTCACACAATGCTAGTCACATAAGTAAGCAATGTATATTTTTTTCCCCCTCTAATCTTCTATATCTGTGCTTATCTTTATTGGTTACAAGGATTGTTCCAAGGGATGGTCTCCCACTATCCCTGACAATTTCAACTTCCAGCGGTCTCCTACTGCAAAATCAACACCGGGATCCTTTCCTTCCTTTGTATCTTTCCTAACTTTCTCCACTCTCTCGAGAACTCGGTTAACTGCAATGTCAAATGCATCCTCAAATCTCTCCAATCCGGACCCGGGAACTGCATATATCACCTTTGGGATCAGCTTTACCACCTCTTTTCTCATTGCCAATATTTGGCCTTTGGTAAACCGAGAAAGTGCCTCATTGAGGCTGACTCTACCGTCTTTTATGTCACCTTCAGGAATGTACACAGAATACTTAGAATAATTCCTCGGAAAGTACCATGTGTATTGTGCATAAGCAGAGTAAGGATGGAAGAAAACAGGAATGCAGCCCGCCAGGATCGAATCAAAAGTTGAACGCCGCGTGTATGAATCCCCTGAAGGCTGTAAGCAGAAAATAGAGTCTCGAAACACCTTAATCACTTCAACTGGATTATCACACTTGTTTGCACCAGACCGACAATTAAGAAACTTGCATGTCGATTTTGAGGCTAAACATTGGCTGATAAGGTGACCCCGGATTGAGTCATTCATACCAGGGCGTGGAGCACCAGCAAAAGAGAAGAGATACCGCCTTTTTCGACTCCTCATTCTTTTCTTCCAACGGATTACCTCACTGTCACTTGAAGGATGGAAGTAAGTTGGATATGGGATGGCAAATTCATTGCTCCAAGAGGTTGATTCTATTGATAACATTGTCATGTTCATGGATTCAGGCAAAGACATAAGATTGCTACCCCAATCAGATTCATTATCGGATTGTCTACGAAAATCCCAAGCGATCCTTCCTGAAACAAAGAAATGGTCTCTTCCCCACATTCGTTGCCATTCAACTCTATTAGCAAGCCAATTGACCAAACCAGAAGCAGAAGAATCTCGGACAGATATGTTATAATCCCAAAGGTAACGACCGACATCTAAGCCAGCATAAAAAGGGACATAAATGGCTGAAGCAAGTGAAGAATCATCTGTTAAACACTTGTACTGCTTCATTCTGTTATGGAAAATGACTTCTAACATGAACTGGTTTGTTTCAAACCAACTCTTGTCTGATAAAACCCTTTGCGGTTTCTCAACAATAGGACCAAGCCCCGAATTCATCAAAGATGGACACATATCAAACCATTTTATAAGCATTCGACAATCCTTGAGCACATCATTATTGAATCTACTTGGAAGATTGTGAATATATATGTATTTACCTGAACATGGATCCTCCTCTGACTCTCTTTCCTCATCTTCCTTTGCATCAGATAAAGTAACATTGTTTTCCAGGACAGCAAAATCCTGTTTGGTTTCATGGAATGGTGGGGAATTGGTTTTATTAGATTTGTCAATGGGAAAATGTTGGTTAGTTTTCTGGGTGTTGAGAGCATCAGCAAAGCTATGGACTAAGAAGGAGACTCCATTTTTGGCACCGGTTAGAACTGAATAATCCAAGGAAAGCAAAACCAAGCAAAAACCAAAGGAGATAAGAATAAAAAACAAGAGTTGAATATGGCTCTGCTTGCCAATGATCTGCTTCTCCATGATTCTGCTCCAAAAATTTTCTCTAAACTGAAAAATCCCAAGCAGAGACCAGAAAAGATGGCGGCCAGTTGAAAGTAGTAATTAAGATTTGAGAGATACTCCATTATTACGGAGTCCACGGAAGACAAATCAAAACAAAAGGAATTTATGGAAACTAATTAAAGCTGAGAAAGTCATTAAAAGGGTGCGTCCATTAATGGAAAGTTCCATACTACATGCAAATCCCATGTATCTCTTTTGATTTTGTATATTAAAGCAATAAAACTAATGTGTTCCCATTTCTGCCTTTTCTTGTTTTAGTTGATAGCTCATGCACATCTGTCTCATATCCAATGGCTTTATTGTATTTTAGCACTCTCTACTATAGAAATGATTAAATTACTACTAGTACTAATTTATAAGAGAAATGAAATTTACTTCTCTTTCAAGGTTTCTTTTTTTTCTTTTTACACGCTGACTTCCCCAATTTATGGATCTATATCTATATTATATATACATATATCACATTTATAAGAATTTTATTTATCATTTAATAATAGTAGTAAGTAAAAACTAAAAATCCGCTTATTTGTTTATTACCAAAAAAAAAACGTTTAATTTGTTTGTTTATAATGGAGTATTGCTTCATCTTAACTTTTTCAATGCTGCAAACAATTTACTGACAATTTATTACAAACAGAAGAAATTGATTGAAGAAGAGGCATGAATAATCTAGCACATTTACAAACTCACATGTGCTTATAAGATCATTTTTAGTTATATGTCACATTATAATATGTCTTATCTGTTTTGAATATGATAAGATCCTTAAATTGTTGAATTTGTTGTTAAGGGAGAGAATTAGAAGAGTCTATGTATAATTCTTATTTTGGAAGAGAGATGGTAAAGGCTATACTAATTTCTTCCTTTGCATTTGAAAGAATAACTTAGCCTTAGCAGCTGCAACTAAAATCAATCTGCCCTCCATCTCATCAGTTTGTTACAAAGTGAATAGGTTTCATGGAAAGCCATTTTTATCAAAAATTATGCGTCCTTAACAACTTAATCGACTCAAATGAGCAAATATCTTTCCATTCTACCGATCACTTAACGCATAGGCGTTTGATCAACAATTAGAATCAGGAAGGGTACAGAACAGACTAGCAAGTCTTGTTGATAAAAACTGCAGGACTTTACATAACCTATATTTCCCTCTGAATATTACTGTTTCTGATAGTGCCATCCATCAAATAACACCGGTTAGAAAACCGTAGAGATGCCAACAAAGAGAGCAGCCTCATTATACACAATTCTTCAAAGAATCCCCAGCTCCTTGGAAGAAGAAATATGAGAGTGCAAAATCAGCCATAAAAATACCAACAAGAGAAATAACCACAGCTGAAGTTGTCGACTCTCCAACACCTTTGGCTCCTCCCATAGTGGTAACTCCCCAAGCACAGCTCACAATGGATATGATCATACCAAAAACCTGTGACTTGATCATTGCACTAATTATATCCCAAGATCGTAGAGCCCTTTGAGCTGAATCTAATATGATATTAATGCTAATCCCATAAACACTATCAGCCAGAAGGGCACTTGATGCCATCCCTACTGTGAAACACATCAGAGTCAAAAATGGTAAAGCTAAGGAGGAAGCAATCACTCTGGGTGTGACCAAATAATCAACAGGGTTCGATCCAAGAACTCTTAGCGTGTCAGTCTGCTCGGAGACCTGCATCGTTCCTAATTCTGCAGCAAATGCACTTCCTATTCGCCCTGCAACCACAATAGATGTAACCACAGGGCTTAGCTCCCTTGAGAAGGCTAAGGCCAATACGCCACCAACTGATCTGTTCAAACCCAATCGGGTAAATTCTCTAACAAACTGAATAGTGAAGGCCATGCCAACAAATGCTGAGGTTAGAAGGCAAACCCCAACTGATTTAGGTCCAACTCTCTCCAGTTGTTGGAGGGTATTCCTCCAGTGCACTTTACCCTTAAGAGTCCTAATAATAACCTGCCCTGCAAGGACAGGAACAGATAATCCTCTCCATAAGTACTTTGGAGGAGACCATTTGCTAAAGAATGTCTCTGGTTCTGAAGAGGGCGCATGGTTTGTATTACTATCTTCTTCTAGCACAGGGGCATATGGGTGGCCATCATCTGCGTTGGAAACCGCAAACAATCTGGTTTTCCGGATGGGAGTTAGACATCTAAGACTCTGATCTCTTCGAGTGAAATTAATTCTACTTGAATTCCAGCCTCCCAGTTTCATCCAACCATCAGATTTGGTGGAACTCCCCCTACAATATTTTTAAAAATATTAAACCTTGTTGACAATCATAAGCTTAGATGTGATTTTGGAAGGATAATAAATACTCAGTAGAAGGGAAGTGATGGGGATAGAGAGAAACCTCTTACTAAAGTAAAATATTGGATGAAGTTGAGAAGCTGCTTGCATCTTTGCTCCCTCCTTGTACTTCTACAATAAGAAAACTCATGTCAGCCCTAAAAGTTCAAGTATTGCACAATTCAGTAATCAAATACCAATCAGACTAAAGAAGTACATGAACTTGCATCTTTGGCTTCCCTGTAAAAGCATCTTCACTCGAAATTTAGCCGAAATAAAAAAATGTTTTCTAGAACCATACAAAGATAGTATTTCAACATTAAATAAAAAGGATGCAAGATACAGGAAACAGTTACATGAAGGGTTTTCTTTATAGCCACAGCAAGATGGCCATCAATCCAGAAGAACTAATCAAACATCATTTTCTAAATTAATACTAGAATTGCCCGATCCTAATACAGTGAGACCAAGGCACGCTAACAGAGGGGAGAAATGGAGCATTGAAGAAAAACAAACAAGGTAAGATACAGAAAATATTACAGAGTTGAGTGGAGCCAAGCATAATAGAAATTGACTGATCTAAAAGAGAACAATAACATAGCTACATTTACATATATAATCTATAACATATGAGCTAAATCATTATCAGGGAAGATCTCATCAAATAGTGATTGTGGTATCTTGGTAGGTATATCTACATTATTGGTTTCCATGTGAGGAATCTGGATTAGAATTGAAGTCTGTATCGCCTATTGATTATTCCTATGCGCTTCACAAATCAACCCTATAACAGTAAATTCTTTTTAGTAATCATAAATCTGAATGACAAATTAACTTTTAATATGGATGTGGTGTGTGTGAAAGAACCTATGACCATTTCCCCTTCTTATTCTCATGTCAATAATTCTATTCAGTCTGTATGTCTTAGCCTGAGATGAATCAACAAGTATGCCAAAAAAAAAAAAAATCAACAACAGATAATGAGTTAACAACCACTGCATCTTTCTCATGAGGATGCTGAGTAGTATTATTGTGAGAAAATGTTTAGCAGGATGGAATAAACATATTGGCTTTTTTTTTTTTTTTTTTGCTAATCCAGGGCAGATATCTTCATGAACTTTTCTCTTCTTACAAAATACATACAGACAAGCAAGAGAAGAGAGTAAAAGAAAACTGAAATTTTAATGTTTTAGAACACAAGGGAAATGTCATGATTCTAACAAACAAAGGGATCCCATTTCTATGATTCCAGTTAAAAGTCCCAATCTGTGCAAACAAGTTACTTTCTTCCTTCACTTCAGAAGACTAAAGTAATGTGCTTTGTTGGCTAATTTTAATCTGAATTAAGGAAACAAGTTTGAGAAACATCAAACAACCAAAAAAGAATAAATCCAAGTAATCAGATCAAAGAAAAATTTCAAATTTCGGATAACAGCATAAATAAGTTAGTCAGTGCAGAAACAAAATATGAAGATATGTCCCAAGAACGGTTCAGCATTTCCATTACCCGAAAATCTAAATTTACTGGGGGATACTCAACCATAAACTTCAGCAACAAAAACCCAAATTCATATTTGCAAATAACAATCTTAAAAGCGACAAGTCGCTTAAGACAGAAGCAGATAGAATACCCAAGAACCAACAAAAGCAAAACTTGTAAGAAAGAATATATAAATAGATACCTCTGATTGAACAACAGAAGGAGACGATGCTTGGTGGCTTTCACAGCGAGCGAAGAGGTAGAGCAAGTTTTCTAGTCTGATTCAGATTTCTCAATATTGTGTTTCATAAATTTTTCCTCCCGTGAGAAACTGAAAAACGTGATGTGAAAATTTTCTACGGATTCGAAGCCAGTCTCCCACTCTAGTTTTGCAGCTCCAATTCCAAAAATTTTGTGCTACCACTGTTCCACACAACTAGCTAAAACGGCAGCGTTGTGAAGCTTTGGCCCTCCCAAGTCCCAACGTGTTTTTTTTTTTTAGTACAATTTTTTAAAGATATTTTATCTCGTATCTTTCAAGTGATCGTTATAAATGTAAGAAGAAAAAAATAGAGATCGTTATAGATGGGTTATAGGGATGTGTTAAGCAGTCCACGTGGCGCTAACCCATCACTTTAAGCACTTCTAAAATGGCAAAAATCCCAATCATGATTCAGTGAACTAGGAAGGCAAGAGGAGGGAGATACTTTCTCTATTTTGGTTGGTTTTGTATATTTTTGCAATAAAATCTCTATAAATTTGTCCAAGACGAGCTTGTAAGAACGTTAAAGAAGCAATGGATTCTATTTCTCTGCGCTCACTCCACTCTCAAATCCTGGTTCGGAAGCAACTCGGATTCCTCCCCAAAACCGCTCGTTTTAATCCCAGGATTTCTTTTCCTCCGGGGATTAACCGCCACCGGAAACTCTCTCATCCTCTCTTTTTTGCCGTTTCTTCTACTCCCACCAGGTACCCTTTTTGCTTTTTTTTCCCCTTCTCAAAATGTCTTTGTTATTGATTTGTTGTGTTATTCTTTTTGCTGCGGAGGAACTGTCTGGTTATGAATGTTTAAAACGTCTTATGTAGTGTTCATTCAATATTTCTTGCTCTTGCTTTGACAAATGTATGAAAATTAAATTAGATGGAATTGGCTATATGTGTTTAAAGTATATCGTATGAGATCATCTTCTTCATAAACGTATGGTAAGTTATCGTCTGTATCTTCATAAGCGGCCCTATGAACCTGCCGCATGTTCATTTAACTCTAAAGTGGCAAAATGACATGAGAAATGTCTGAAAATGGGATGGTTATTTGAGTTTGGTAGTTACTATGATGAAAATGCAAATAGCACAGTTCCTTCTAATTGATTGAATGAAATGTTATGCATTGCTCATTGGAGCTAATAATGGGAATGACTAAAATGGGTATTTGCTTCTGGGAGCAGAGAAGAAGAAAAACAGAAGATGAAAAGCAAATCAAAGTCTGGACGTGGCAAAGTCAGCCTTAATATTTGTTTAGATCATCAAGTTGAGTTTGGTGAGCATGTAGTGATTTTGGGGTCTACAAAGGAATTGGGATCCTGGAAGAAGCATGTGCCAATGAACTGGACTGAGGGTGGATGGGTGCGTGACTTGGAGTTGAATGGGGGTGAGTCTGTTGAGTTTAAATTTGTGATTGTTGGGAAGGAAAAAAGTGTAGTATGGGAAGGTGGTAATAACCGCATTTTGAAACTGCCTCAAGGAGGGAGCTTTAGAATGGTATGTCACTGGAATTCAACAGGAGAGACTATTGAACTGTTGCCTTCAAGTTTGGAAGAACATGAAGACAGAATGCAGGATGCTGCCGATGATGTTCCTGCCGCTGATGAGTTGGAGTCAGAGTCAAGTCCTTTTGTTGGACAATGGCAGGGCAGGCCTGCCTCATTCATGCGTTCAAATGAGCATGGCAATAGAGAAGTGGAGAGGAGATGGGATACAACTGGTCTTGAAGGCGTGTCTCTTAAATTAGTTGAAGGTGATAAAAGTGCAAGAAATTGGTGGAGAAAGGTACTGATAGTTTTATGATGATTTAACTATTACATTTACATGTCTCAACCTGTTTCTGTTCCATCCTCCCCTGAAGACAGTTTTTAATTGAAAATTTACTCATACCTGCAATCTATGATCTTTATCATTATAAATATCTGATGCAGCATGATAATATTGATGTATGCAATATAGCAATTGCATTTTAACCTTGTAAAACACTTCAATATAACCTCTAAGTACTAGGCCATCTATCATGCAGCTCTCATTCCTGCAATATCACAAAATACATCAATGGTTGATGATGTCATGTCTAGCCAGGTCACTGGAGGTTGTAAAGTATGATCATAATTTGGCAATGAAGAAATTAAAACCATGGATTAGTATTTTCCTTCTCTGAAACAATGCACTGGTATGTTTGAATGTGATTAACCATATTCTGGAACTGAGAAGCAGGAAATTGTTCGAGAATCATTCCCTATTTCTATGTAAAATTTCTAATTTTATCTGCTTAGGTGGTAGGATGCATACAAGTTTGGCACTTAGGGCAGTTGCATAGTTGATAAACGCTTATGTGTTTTCTTCTCTGTCTTTTCTTTCGAAGGAGCTTTTTATAAATAGCAAGTCTGTTCATTATTTAAGATAGGCTTTGCCTGTAAAACTCCTATCCTTGTGAAGAATGATCATGATTGATTTATGTCTCTTTCACCATTGACATTGTTTTTTTCATCTTTGTTTTTCTATTGCTTGTCAAAGCTTGAAGTGGTTCGTGAGCTATTAGTTGGAAGTTTGCAAGGTGGGCAACGATTGGAGGCTCTAATATACTCTGCTGTCTATCTGAAGGTTTCTTTTTGTATCTTTTGTTTCACTTTGCCTTGTCATTTTTTTCTTCCATGCTGCTCTTAAGTCTTTCTCTTATGCAGTGGATAAACACAGGGCAAATTCCTTGTTTTGAGGATGGGGGTCATCATCGACCAAACAGACATGCTGAGATTTCCAGGCTTATATTTCGTGAACTAGAACGAATCTCAAGTAGGAAAGATACTTCACCTCAGGTGCTTTATCACTGTGGTTTTCTGTATTGGTAGTTTTAATAGTTATTACAATTTAATGTTTTTGGTCAATGGCTTTGCAGAGATGTGTATTGGTAAATACTTGTCTCCTACAATAGTTCTTTTCTAGTTGGTAATAAAAGCTATGGTCTTAACCCATTATTTGGGATCAGTTACATGTATTATATTTCTCCAGTATTATTAAAACTTTACAGAAGGGCTGCTCTAAATTCTTGAATAAGATATTATATAAGGATGGTATATGCAACAAGCACAAAATGTTGGAGAAATGGAAAAATAATAAAATCTCACACACTTTTTACGGCCATCATTTTGTTTGTGTTTAGGTTTATGTGTAGCACACTAGTTATGTTGGCTTTGTTTGATTTTTCTCACTTTTCCTTCCATGATTTCTAGGAAGTGCTTGTTATTCTCAAGATCCAGCCTTGTTTGCCATCTTTTAAAGCAGAATTTACAGCATCTGTTCCACTTACTCGGATTAGAGACATTGCTCATCGGGGTGATATCCCTCATGATCTAAAGGTCAGATTTGACGAGCACCAGGAAGTTCTTTTCTTTTGTAATATTCATATTACTCATTAATTTTCATTTTACATATTCCAGCAAGAAATTAAGCATACGATACAAAACAAGCTACACAGAAATGCTGGCCCTGAAGACTTAGTTGCCACAGAAGCAATGCTTGGAAGAATCACAAGGAATCCTGGGGAATATAGTGAAGCATTTGTGGAACAATTTAAGATATTTCATAAGGAACTCAAGGATTTTTTCAATGCTGGAAGGTTTCTTTTAAATAATATATATGTGTTTTCCACTTATTCCTTTCTTGGTGCCATGGTTATGCTTTCAATATCTATGAACAATGCTCGTTGAAAAGTTTTTAACAACATTTCAGTAGCATATGGTTGTCTCTTATGTGGATAGAGGAAATGTACTTTTTACTTTCTATGTAATCATACAAAATAACTTAGCTAAAACTTCAATGAAGACATGAACTACTCTTTTACAAGTTCTGTATCTACTTCCACCCTATCTATTTTAATGCTTCTCTGTTTACAATTAAAAGTTGCCTTCAAAGGACATTTATGGATCTTTGTAAAATTTTGTGTTTTGCAGCCTCACTGAACAACTTGAGTCAATCAGAGAATCTTTAGATGAACGGGGTCTTGCAGCTCTTGCAATGTTTCTAGAGTGCAAAAAGGTAGAGTGGTGAAATTTGCTAATGGTTTACATTTATTGTCATAATTTTGTATTTAGAGTTGTTACGTAAGTGCTTAATGGAATTTGATAGAAAGTCCATTTGCAAATAAATAATGTTTATCTATGAGATACTTGCATTGAGTTTGTTGCGTCATCCTTGAAAATGAAATTTTGATCTGTGTTTATGAAGTTTCAACAATGTTCATACTGGCTGTCATGTACCTATCAAAACTTCCTTAATCTGGCTCTAAGACTGGTTATAGAAAAGAAACCCTTAAAGGGGAAAACCAAAGACGGGAGGAAACTATCAAAAGAGACCTTTCATTTTACGATCTTACTTAGTATATGGTTCCAAATAGAACAGAATAGTGCAATCTGATCCATGTAGCCAATCACATGCAATGAAATGGTTTCTAGTTCTGAAGTACAAAAAGACCTTGCTTCTTATTGCAAATTATTTCTAAGCATGAATTTTTGTTGCATTTTTCTGATTTCTCTGAGAGTTTTATTCATATTTCCAGAGTTTGGATGCTGCAGAAGAATCAACTAGCATTTTGGATTTAATCAAGACAATGCGATCTTTGAGTGCTTTGAGAGAAGTAATCATGAAAGGTCTTGAAAGCGGTCTTAGAAATGATGCTCCTGATGCTGCAATAGCAATGCGTCAAAAGGTCAGTTCCATCTTAATAATGTTTCTGAGCAAGCTTCAAATAAACAGAAATTTGACTAGAAGTTTTTTTTGTTTTCCTCCCCATGTCTTGTTTTACGGGCTGCCGTTGCCTTTTGCAACTGTCAGTGGCGGCTTTGTGAGATTGGCCTTGAGGACTATTCCTTTGTCCTCTTAAGCAGGTATATATATTAAAGTTTTTGGGTTGCTTTTGATGCTTATTTTCTTGCCTGAACTTGAAAAGACAGAAAGCAATTTGAAAACATTGCAAATGTAAATCTCATGTGTTTACATGATACTTAAATTGAATGAACCATTAGCAGCTTAGACGGTTGTTTACACAAGGTGTTATTTACTATTTTTGCATGGCTCCAACTAAGACAACGAGACCACTTTATTCTGATGGCAAAATGATGAGGAGAAGTAGAGATTATATTCCAAGAAGATTGTTTTTAGCCACTCCTGCAGAAACTAACCCTATGACTAAACTGTAGAATTCTTAATTTTTCATCAAACAGCCACTACAAATAGCTTTTTAAATCCTTCATTTCATCTACATTTATGCCATTTCTAAAAGCCTAACATATTTTCTAACCCCCGTCGTTTTACTTTAAAACAGTAGTAACTGATACCAAAATTTTCACTACCTAATTCTTGTCCATTTGAGGCTACAGCAGTTGGTGCCTATATTACTTTTCTATATTTTTTTCCTTGAAGCATCTTTATCATGTGTCACCATTACACTTTACTTTTCGAATCTTTGCTCCATTCTCTCATTAATGCATTACTGACCTGGTGACTTGCATTGAATTAGGTTACTCAACACACTTGAAGCTATGGGAGGAGCAACTTGGCTTGCAGACAATCTGGAATCAAGGAATACAGACTCTTGGAATAATCCACTTGGTGCTCTAATTGTCGGTGTTCATCAACTTAGTTTGTCTGGTTGGAAACCGGAAGAATGTGTTGCTATTGAGAATGAGCTTACTGCCTGGAAAGAGAAAGGTCTCTTTGAGAAGGAAGGTACCTTTCTGATCTCTTCTCATGGTTAGTAGAATTGCTATAGTTACATTGTTTTATTTTATTTTCTTAGCTCCTTTTGTTTCCTATGAAGGATTTGAGGATGGAAAAAGAATATGGGCATTGAGACTCAAAGCTACACTTGACAGAACAAGGAGGTTGACTGAAGAATATTCTGAAACCCTTCTTCAAATATTCCCTCAAAAAGTGCAGGTACAAAATTTGATCTTCTTGTGAAAAGAAAAACTTGTATGCCGAAACTTTTGTGAATGATTGATGCCTGAGATTGATGTAAAGCTTAGTGATTTATGGAGCCAAAAGTCCAAGTTCTTTTAGTGCTAAAGTTAATGAACTGTTTTGGTTTGTAACCTTTTGTCATGTGAACACCAGAAGGCATTTGCAGTATTTGGTCTGTACACTTTTTTCCTGAATGTCTTAACCTTCAACTGGTGCAGCTTTAGATCATCGTTAATAATCTAATTTAAGATTTATAGATGAAGTAACTGGAATACTAAATGGAAATTCTTTATTCACTCTTGAAGATTCTTGGGAAAGCTCTTGGAATTCCAGAGAATAGTGTAAGGACATATGCCGAAGCTGAGATTCGAGCTGGGTATGGTTACATTTATCTTTTCTTTAAGTTTGTGGTTTTGCATTTTAAAGCCACAGGAAATAAAAATCATATTACTGGCACAGAGTTATGTTTCCAAATTTCTAACTGGAAAATTTTATTTCAGGGTGATTTTTCAGGTTTCAAAGCTATGTACTCTTCTTCTGAAAGCTGTTAGAACAGCACTTGGTTCACAGGGTTGGGATGTCCTTGTTCCAGGAGCAGTTTCTGGAACATTGGTACAGGTAATTCAATCGCTTGAGTAGCTGCATCTTGTTACAAGGATAGTGTAATTTTAATCATTCAAGTAAATGCATGTAAAATACTTTTATTCACACGTGTACCTCTGCAAATTTGTGAGTTTATAAGTTTATAGGTGATGTCAAATTACTTTTGCTTCAGGTTGAGAACATTGTCCCTGGATCACTGCCTTCATCTTTGGAAGGGCCCGTTATTCTTGTAGTCAATAAAGCTGATGGAGATGAGGAGGTTTGAGATAGTACTTAATATATTATTTGTTCATTCTGGTCCTTGTATTTTATTAGTCATTTCATTGTACTGAAGCAAAGTGCTTATGTATTCTCATCTGATATCTTTGGCAGGTAACAGCAGCTGGTTCTAATATAGCAGGAGTTGTACTTCTGCAGGAGCTTCCTCACTTATCTCATCTTGGTGTTAGGGCCCGACAGGCAAGCTCCTTCTTTCCTTTGCCATTAAATTTAACAAACACTTCAATAGTTTTGGTACAAGCAAATATTGATAGTTACAGAGGCTTGATAGAGACTGATAAAGTACATGCTTTTGTGCAGGAAAAGGTCGTCTTCGTTACATGTGAAGATGAAGATGTAGTTTCTGATATACAGAAGCTTGCAGGAAAATATGTGAGGTTAATTCTGAACTTTATTTTACATAATAATCTTTTGGTCTCATCAATCAGCTATTATAATTAGCTTCTTTTACCATGGCATCTCATACTTGAATGTTGTGATTGCGCTCTATATCTGTAAAATAACATATCTTGAAGACTGGAAGCATCATCAAGTGGTGTGAATGTAAGTCCATCTTCTTTAGGTGATCACCATGCTGATTCTCTTGCGAAAAATCTGTCAAGTAATGGTTCAGCTGCTGCTGAACTAAGTGGGTTGGCTGGTAAAGCCCCTTACTCCAATCAGGCAAGTTTTGGTATTGCTATCTTAAATTGCAAGAATCTAGCAATCTCACCTTTTATGTTATATAATTAACTGATAATGGGTTTTCCTTTTTATACAGGGTAGTTCTTCTGCTGGAATTATACTGCTCGCAGATGCTGATACACCAACTTCAGGAGCAAAGGCAGCTGCTTGTGGCCGCTTAGCTTCCCTGGCAGCAGTTTCTGATAAGGGTAAACTCTTTTTTCTTGAAAGTGACCATTCACCATCTGCTTCCTATTTCTGCCAATAGCAAAGGGGCTTTTTCTGTAATAAGTATTATTGTATGTGATTATGTTGTTCACCAAGATCTTTTCTCATGGAAATAATAGAGGCTATTATTTGTACAATATATTTCATTCATTTAATCGTTTTCCTTCTGCTTATTTAAAAAATTCATTTGTATTAGCTGCGTGAGCTATGATAAATCTTTTAATCATATAAATTGCACGTTCATATATTGTCATTTTGCCTAATATGCTCTTTAATTTCATTATTGTTTCTGTATGGCAGTCTACAGTGACCAAGGGGTGCCAGCTTCATTCCGTGTTCCTTCTGGAGTTGTCATACCATTTGGCTCAATGGAATTGGCTTTAGAGCAAGACAAATCTACAGAAACATTCATGTCACTTCTAGAAAAGATAGAAACAGCGGGACTGGAGGATGGTGAGCTTGACAAACTATGTGACCAACTCCAGCAACTGGTCTCTTCCCTACAGCCTCCAAAAGACATAATTGATAGCATAATAAGAGTATTTCCAGGCTATGCACGCTTAATTGTTCGTTCAAGTGCAAATGTTGAGGATTTGGCTGGAATGTCAGCTGCTGGACTTTATGAATCAATTCCAAATGTCAGCCCTTCAAATCCAACTGTTTTTGCCAGTGCTGTTAGCCAAGTATGGGCTTCACTGTATACTCGAAGAGCAGTACTAAGTCGCCGAGCTGCTGGTGTGTCCCAGAAAGATGCTGCAATGGCAGTCCTGGTGCAAGAGATGCTTTCACCTGATCTTTCATTTGTACTCCACACACTCAGCCCAACAGACAACGATTATAAATATGTGGAGGCAGAGATTGCTCCAGGGCTTGGTGAAACCCTTGCTTCAGGAACTCGTGGCACACCTTGGCGTGTTTCTTCTGGGAAGTTTGATGGGATTGTGCGAACACTAGCATTTGCAAATTTCAGTGAGGAGATGGTGGTAACAGGTGCAGGTCCTGCAGATGGGCAAGTTATCCATTTGACAGTAGACTATAGCAAAAAACCATTAACAGTTGACCCGATATTCCGACAACAGCTTAGTCAGCATCTATGTGCTGTTGGGTTTTTCCTGGAACGAAAGTTTGGCTGCCCACAAGATGTTGAAGGATGTGTTCTCGGAAAAGATATTTACATAGTTCAGACACGACCTCAACCCCATTAACGGCTTCTATCCTATCAGGTGTGCACTCTTGATGTTCTGCACCACAACTACAAGCATTGTATTCAATTCAAGCATTCAAATGCTCTAGTCTAGTTCTACCATCGCCATATATAGATGCAATTTAAGCATCCTATATATGTTTGGAATAACCAGTATAGATTGCATAATTACAGGTTATATAGATTCTCACACTTTGTACATGGAGGCTGCAAGACAGGATGAATTGTGTTGTGGTACAACAAATTAATGTCAAGTAATCCATGTTTATCACTAGAAGATGGTTTTGGGACTTTGTCCCTGCACTTTGCGTTGATTGGTTTGCGAATGCTAGACAATTTACATTCGTTGTAAACCAATTGAGCTCCATCCAATAGTGGAAGAAGTCTTATTTGTTGTTGCTAAAGAATATTATATGTGCCATTGTTGGCAATTGAGTAGCCATATCTGTCTTCAGCTTTGATAATAAAAGGGGAATCATCATCACTTTTATTGTAGATGGGTCGATGTCCTTACTTCTGTTCATAGTTCTAGGATGGAATAACAATTATGGATTACTTCTGGTTAAATAAACTTTTATTGTGCTTCTACTTTTTTCCTGGACTCTAGAAATTTACCATTATTACCTTTTTTTTTTGTTACATTTACCATTATTGAGTTCAATCATTCCTTAATTGAACACTATTATACCATAATAACGTGGAAATTTTACCAAAAAGAATGCCATAATGTGGCAATTGAAATTGAGTAAACGAAACAGAAATTATTCGTGTCCTTTTCTATAGTTTTCAATTCAATCATAATGGAATGGAAAACATTAAACATATGTGGTCATTATCATAGCCTCTGCCTCTCTCTCTTATTTATTAGCTAAAGTTAAAAGTCAGTCATAACAGATTTATTCATTCATTTATTTATTTTCCCTTGCAGCTGAAGATTTCATATGATAACGCGAAATCTTCATATATATAAATATTACTACCTTAATTTTATTTTTGCAGTTTGTGAGAGATAAAAGAAGAATGGTACCTTTATAAGCATTTTTATCCAAAACCCAAATAAATTTCTGAATTCGTGCTCTAAGAATATACTGTAATGTTAATTTCGTGATGGGAATACTAATAAATGAAATTGAAGATATTGTTTTGGAAACTTGGGAAAGAATTAAATGTTGATGGGATGTGGCAATGGGTTCATTTATTACTCCATTAGAGAGTTGAATTTTTCTCATTTTATTTTTTGGTAAGAAAGAAAACAAATTTAGAGGGTAGAGAGAGGAGTTTCGAAGCAAGCATGAACGTTGAGGCCTATGGCCCAGCAGCAACAAGTGCTGGGTCAAAACCAAATGGCTCGAACCCAACTTCTCTTGGTGACTAGGGGGCTTCAGTAATTGGTGTATGAGTTTTTCAATACCCTTGTGTTTTTTAATATTAAAAAAAAAATCTAAGTTGAAAAGGAAAAGGGTTAAAAATGGGGAGAAGTTGACAGAACATTACAGCTAACTTGATCTCAACTGCCCCAACTATAGCAAATTTTGCAGTCAGATTTTTAATAAACATCCTTTTTTGTTCCAACTGCCTCGCATGTCAGCTCTTGTGTCATAGATCAATCCCAATTGCCATTCCATGTTTCCCATCTCAACCATATAGTCTTTAGATATATATATTGGATAAAAAAATTATTGTCAGCTAGCACCCATATATTCCAAGATTTTTAGTCATCAATTCATTTAAATTTTATGGTATAAAAGTTCAAGCCCTCAAGACCAACTTTGATTCCCTACAAATTCATAACTGCTTTCTCTTAGGTTCCATAGGGGCACAGAGACAAGAAGAAGAAGAAGAAACATGTCAGCTGCTGTAGGAACTTTCTCAGCATCCAAACAAGTTGGCTTCAACAAAAATGAAACCAAAAATGAAGAGTTGAGGGATAACAAAAAGTTTAGTGTTGATCATGAAGCAGAGGAGAAGAACAACATTGATCATGAACTTCAAGGTAATAATGGAGATTGCAATGATCAGAGTGATCAACATGTTGAAGTAGAAGTAGAAGAAGAAGAAGAAGATGGCGAGCTAAAATCTGAAGACAAGGCATTGGATCTTGGTCCTCAGTTTTCACTCAAAGAGCAGCTTGAAAAAGACAAGGTACATATCATCTCATTTCTGCCATTTTTCCATCCTGTTTTCACTAGGAAACAGCTTTTTCTTCCTCACTTCATTTTCCAAGTCTTTCAATGTATCAAACTCAGCCACTCATTGGAAATCAAGCATTAAAGCTTAAGCCCAAATCTTGAATTAGCCAGCTTGAGCTTGTCCCATGCACTAATTATATATATATATATGCTAAATAGGCCTAACATTTCTGTATATTTAATAAAAAATGGTTTTGGGTTTGGGTATTTCTTGTTTAATTGTTTTATATACTTTGTTTTGTCAAGGATGATGAAAGTTTGAGGAGATGGAAGGAACAGCTTCTTGGAAGTGTTGATATGTCAGCTGTTGGAGGTCAGTTAATTTGCTTTTCTTAATCTGACAGTTGCTGTCTTCTTCAGTCATTGTTTGTTTAACTTCTTACAAATTACAATACAATAATCTCTGTTGTACTTAGAAAATGAAGTAAAGATTTATTGTCTGAATATTGACAAAAAAAAATATCAATTCAATGTGTTGAAAATTGCAGAGAGCAAGGAACCAGAAGTAAAGATACTAAGCCTTTCAATCATATGCCAGGGCAGAGAAGATATCACATTGCCAATTCCATTTACTACTTCAAAGCCTAAGAGCAGTCTGTTTATACTAAGGGAAGGAAGCCGGTACCGCCTCAAATTCTCCTTTACTGTCTCCAACAACATCGTTTCTGGACTTAAGTATACCAACACTGTCTGGAAAACTGGAGTTAGAGGTAAATTTGAGACATGGGCAAAGTTCATTTATTATTCTAATTCATTAATTATATACTATGTGTTCAATATTCATGAAAATTAACTTCTGTTCTGTATAATTGGCATGCAGTGGACAACACAAAACTGATGTTGGGAACATTTAGCCCTCAGACTGAGCCTTATACTTATGAATTGGAAGAAGAAACTACCCCTTCTGGCTTGTTTGCTAGAGGCTCATACTCTGCAAGAACCAAGGTATATATTTAATAATGTTTATTCAGCTGATAAATCAAAGCATATATGTTTTGCTCATTACTCTAGTACTTTTACTTTTCAATAACTTGGTAGGACAAAAGGGAAAAAAGCTATAAAATGAAAATGGAATCTTAAAGTAATGATTATTGAAGCTTTTCTTTTGATCAGTTGTTTTATTGGCAACTTTGGGTTTATTACTATTAATAATTAATTTTGTTTATAATTAATATATGTATATATTGCAGTTTGTGGATGATGATGGCAAAGCTTATTTGGATGTGAGTTACCACTTTGAAATCCAGAAGAACTGGCCTTCACGTCCTTGATCAACGCCTTATTTCTTCTACATACAATTCCAATTATTCCATCAATCCCCTTTTTTGATTCAATCAAATTGTTTGTGCTTTTGAGATTTTCTTTTTCTTTTTCTTTTTCTTTTTCTTTTTCTGGTAGATTGAAATTTCTGTTACTTTTTTTTTTAAATGTCTGATTGGCTGTCCTTCTACATGTCGTGGCCTCCACAAAGTTCCCTTCAATTAAGTTTGCAAATTGTACATATATTAAAGAAGTGGTATACAACTTATTGGTGGAAATGTCCTTCCCAAGGGAAGTGCCTCCAAGCAATTGGTGAAAATTATTATATCTTTTAGAGATGAAAAATTGAAAATGAATGGGAAAATGGGAGACCATGTGCCATGATAATCTAGCAACGTGGGTCTTCTTTTAACTTTTTTTATGTATAAATATCCCTTCAATTGGAAGGTTTCTAAAGTAAATGTCCAAATTAAATAGTGGTCCAAAACCCCTTTTGTAACTATATGATTTTCACATGGCATGAAAGCTTCCATTTGTCAATACTAGGCTTGCTCAATCACCATGTAAAAAGAGGACATAAGAGATAAGAACTCAAAGTTTTTGAAGATAAGCCATGTCGTCGTCTTTCAATATCTTCATCATGAAAAATGTAAACAAATTAATATGGATCAGAAAAAGAAAAATCATGATGATCACATGGCATGCATGAAGCTTTCACACATGCAGATGTAGTCGACTTTACCAAATTACCATATTTATAAACAGAGGAAAAGTGATTGAATCATAGAAATAGAAGTTGAAGTCCTTCGATCGTGAACTCTAGAAAATGTCATGATGATCTCTAGAGAGATCTCTTTCAATACCTTCATTATCATGAATGTGAATAAATTATATCAATCACGAAAACAAAGTCATGCATGTACCTATTAATATCTTTTGTGTTTTTTCAGGTTAGTTTTTTACCGAGAAAA